>PVLA01015058.1:0-27197 GCA_004027455.1 Hydrochoerus hydrochaeris | reverse complement strand
ATGAAATAAGACTGCTCCAAAACAAAAGGAATGAGTTCTCTTTTGGTGAGAGCAGAGACTAATCTCTGAGGCCCAGAAGCAGGACCAACACGGGGTGATATGCTTGCAATCCGGTTGCAACCAAAATCATGGGAGGAATTAAGTGCGTGAACTGAGGTATCACTCTAAAAGGCTAGGAGAGGTGACATATGGGCCAGATCCCAGCATTCAGGGAAGCTGAGGCAGGAGGTTTGAAAATTCAGGCAAAGCCTGGGCAATTTAGTGGCTTAGCAAGACTTGTCTCAAAAAAATAAAAACACACAGAACACAAAAACTGATCTGTCCGTCCATCTGTCTACCTACCTACCTGCCTGCCCACCTGCCTATTTCATTGCAGAAGCCATGAGTTCAGTCCCCAGTACTGGATAAAAACGTTCCAGCTCCATGTAGGACTCTTAAGGTGCTTTTGGAAAGTCAATGCACTATGACTAACAGGGTAGATTCCGTCTCTAGGAAAGTTTTCATCACACAGTGTCTAAGGCTGAAATTAATAAAAGGAATGAATGAAAACTGGGAGATGGTGGTGAATACTCAATGCTGTTTTTTTCCAAAACAGGTGCATTGTCATAGAAGAGCTTTTGATAAAGTTAAAACGTCCTCAAGGTAAATAAGAGCCTGCCGATCTTTTTTTTTTTTTTTTTTTTTAATCTTTTTGAGATAGGGTCTCACTATGCAGTTCAGACTTGAGCTCACTTTGTAGCCCAGGCTGGTCTCAAACTTGCAACAATCATCCTGCCAAAGCCTCCCCAGTGCTGGGACTACAGGCATGCACCACCATGCTCAGTTGGATGATCTTTAAATGAGAAACTCATTACTAGCACTAGAGGAGAACCTAGAACTCAGCTACTATTTAAATCCCTGGATATCTCGGTGCAGAGCCCACCTGCAGCAGAATAACTCTTCCTTCCCCTGAGGTCTCACCTGGCTCAAAAGAAGCTGAGACAGGTGGGACAAGCAGGAAGGCATCTGCTGTCCCAGTACCGAGGTCATCCAGCACCGAGGGTAGAGGTGGCAGGTTTGGGTACACCTCCTCCTGTAGCGGAGAGGCCTTTTGGGGCTGCACAGGAAGCCCAGGTGCTAGGCTGGAGCTGGTGCAAGATGGAGTCTTTTATCCTTCCTTGGAAGGGCAGAAGCTCAGCTTCTCATGCTTCCAGTTCCCTTGTGAGCCTCCTCAGTTCATTTACGCAAACTAACAGTGTACGTCCAGGCTGGTCAGGAGCAGAGGTCTCCCCCAGAGACCTTCTGAGGCTCTTGGTAACAGATGGAGCCTCTGGAAGTCCAGCATCATGGAACTGTTTTCAAAACTCCAGGTCTAGGTTGAACTTGCCTACTGTGCTTATGGAGCAAGGTACAGGTTTTGTCCTAATGAGACCTGAAGTGTGCATGCAGACTGAGACATGAAAAATAACACAGATCACTCACTAATTGTCTTGCACATATGTTTTCCCACAAGGGGCTTTTCTCAATGTTGGCCTGGAAGCTGCGAAGCAGAACAAGTGAAGGAGGTAAACTTGAGAAGGGCTCAGTGCCGGGGTGGAAGAGGCAGGGGAAGCAGAGGTCCTAAGTCCCTTTCTGTTTTCCAGAAGGCTGTCAATGAGCTCAATAGCCCACCTTGGATTAGGGATATACACAGACCCATCAGTGCCTCCCGAATAAGACAAATGGCAGCCAAGCTACACGACGAATCCTCTGACCAGGATGAAATTTTCAGAAAGCGCGTCCTGTAAGTGGCTGGGGATGTCTTAAAGTTCCTATCTGAAATGGGGGAGGGGGGTGGGAAAGTTTCACTGCCTTGGCCTTGTTCTCCAGGGAGCTGTGTGAAGTCATCCTAGGAGGAGGGTCCACAGAGCCAAACACCGATGAGGACTCTGGGGAACTGGAAGAGGTCGTCACTGACAGCCTTTCCGGCTTCAGCAGCAATTGTAGTTACTTTGCCACATTAAACTACTTAATGTTTTACAACAACTTTTAGCTATATGGTGAGAAATTAAATTGCAAGTAGTTAAATGTGTGTGCACAGAACAAGAGCAGAGGCAAAAAGCAGCTGGAGTAAAGCCTGGATGCTTTGTGGCGTCAGGCTTCCAGGAGAGGCAGTGTGGCTCCTCCCCCTCCTCCCCCTCCCCCAACACAGTCAGCCTGGGAAACCAAAGCACATCCTCAAGCAGGGCGGGATTCTCAGTCAAATACCTACTGTTCTCATGCACTTGCCTCTGCTTTTCCAGAACCAGGTACACAGTGATGTAGGGCAGCACACCCCTAACCCCAGCGCTCTGGGAGGGAGAAGCAAGAGGATCACAAGTTCGAGCCCAACCTGGGCAAATTAGTGATTCAGCAAGACCCTGTCTCATAATAAGAAATAAAATAAGGCTGGGATGCAGCTGATCACGAAGGTCCTTAGTTCAATCCCCACTTACACAAAAAAGAATGAGCCAATCTATTCCCCGCATACTCGGCCTCTTGCCAGCAGGAGACTGTCCACCTGCCCATCTTCTGGACCTTCTCACACACAGCATGTTGGGGTCACCAGAATAATTGGATTACTGAGCCTGCTGCACTCAGGGGTCAAGTCCTGTCTTTCGGCCCAAGTCTTGAAACTCATGTATGAATGTGTATCCCATCTTGGTAGCAGTTCTTCACCCTTACAAGCTGGTAGAAAATTCCCATTGCTTTTTTGGTTTGTTTTGTTTAAATCCCAGCCTTGGCCAACTAGCACGGATAACATAAAAAAGAATGTGTGAGATCAGTAATTTCCCAAGATGGTTCACCTTGGGCAGTGATTTTAGCTATAGGTTGGGCCAGTTATCCTTTACCCATGGACTGCCCCAGCCCTCCTGACCCACTACCCACTGAGGGTCACATGTGCTGCTTGGTTCCCTGCAGCAGCTGTGTCCAGACTTAGACTTACCCTCTCCCTGCCCCATCCAATGCCAATCTGCATGATTCCAAGAGATAATTTGCAAACAAAGTGAGTTCCAAAGACAAAATTATTAAGATTGTTTAGTACATCAGTGGGAGGTAAGTACATTGGTGAGTAAAAGATTTCAGTGTATAAGAATTGAGAATCCATCTACTGACTGCAAAAGCATCCTGGCACCCTGTCATAGAAGGTGAGAAACAGTGCCAGAGGCTGCTGGAGTCATGAGCCTGGCAGGCAGGCAGCTGGCCAGTGTTGCTGCATTCTCATGCTGACCTGGCTGCCTACAAGGCCAGAAGAACTGGAGAGTATTTTTAAGACTGAGCTTGGAAATGCACTCTCATTTCTACTTCATTCCATGACCAAGGCAAGCCACAAGGCAAGCCCCAAGGTGGGAACTGAGAAAGGACATTCTACCCTCCATGACACCATGGACATCAGTAGGGGTGACAGTGGGTCAAGTAATTCTATCTCAGTGTGTAACGAGTGCTGGCTCAGACTTTGTTCAATCTGGCCCACCCTTGTAGAGGTCACCTGAGAATGCAGCAGAATGTAGCAGGTGCCTAGTGCTGTAGAAACCCAACCACGCTTCTCCACTAGGTCAGGAGCCCCAACAAGGCAAGGATCTATTTCCTTCCTCTCCACATAGCCCACTCCGTGTCCCCAGTTCCTAGCACCAAGCCCTGCCTTTGGGCATGACTCAGGAATATGAGTGACTGTGTGAATTCAGACTGCTCCTTCCACCTCTACATATGACTCCACATATGACCACACACTCACTGACTGACGACCATCACAGGGTGCTAGGTATTTGCCCCCCCATTGTGAAGAGCCTGCACCACTGGGGGCTGAGATCTATCCAACATCAAATCCTGTACTGCTGTCCATAGGCACCTTCAACAAGGGCTCAATGCCAAAACAAGTTAGTGAAACTCCTTTCTGTAGAGGTCATTTAAAACTAAAAAATTTCCTCTCCTGAAGTTATAAAGGAAGGCTGTTTAAGGGCACTGGTCGGATCCCTGAGGATGGTGGTATACGTCTGGCATCCTAGCACTTGGGAGGCTGAGGCAGCAGGATTCTGAACTGGAGTTCAGCTTAGTGAAAACTTGTCAAAAAATAAAATGAAAACAGGCTGGGATATGACTCACTGCAAGGGCCCTGGGTTCAAGCCTCAGTACTGCCAAAAACAAAATAAAACACAAAGGACAACTTTAAGGCAGAGATTCACCATCCAAACTATCACCGGCTAGGTGTGACACACACCGGAAACCTTAGCACTTGAGAGGGTAAGGCAGGCCAGCCTGGGCTACATAACAAGTTCAAGGCTGGCATAAACTAGGTAGTGAGAACCTGTGTCAAAGAGCAATCATCATCAAAATGAATAAAGCACCACTGTCCTTACTTCTAAGTACCTTGCTGCTCTCATCAGGGAAAGGTAAGGTCGGTCCTGTATGTTCTACTTCCATGGTGGCCTTCCCTAGAGACCTTAATTTTTAAAGGAGAATCAAAGACAACTTTGATTAATACTAATGAAGGCCACTGTCACCTGGACAGGGAGCATGGTGGTGAGTATGTTTACAGCCCATGATCCATGGTCAGTTGTTTCTCCTGGTCGTCAAAAGGGGACCAATACCGGACAGTCTCAGGCCAAGGCTGACAAAAGTGACACTGTAGGGAATCTAGGGTTCTTATGAGGCATCTTAGGTATAGTATGTGGCAAATTATAAAGAAATGACAGCCCATGGCTTTCCAGGCTGAGTAAGAGATTGCCTTTGCGAATTACAAAAGAATACGGCAATATCTCCCTTCATGAATGCATGTGTTTGAAAACACTTTGGTTTGCAACCAAAAGTTTTTGGCAAAATCTTGCTTCCCCTCACAAACTCCACATCAAGTGACAAACATTACTGTGACCATCTTCACTACACAAACACACATGCAACCATCTTCACCACAAATCAAAATTAAATTCATATAGCAGTACTGTACTTTGCTTTTGAGGGACATGAGCAGACAGCTGGGAAAAGTAATGCGATATAATTTATTTTTTTAAATTTTATTTAAAGAGGGGAAAAATAAAGCAAAACAGAAAAATGGTTTGAAACAATACACAATTTTAAAAAATGAACAGTAAGAAATCACTAGTTGATGCATATTGTCTTCCTGGATGTAGTTGTTCAAGTTACAAAATCAAAGAATACAAAGTGGACATTCAAACAGTGAGGCTGCAAACAGCTCCGTTCTCTGACCCAATAAAAACTTAGCAACATAATTATCATTCCTACACCCTTAAATACACATGCAGTTATATCCTTTAGAGCACCTGCTTTTCCTCCTTTTGCTTTTTAAGTCCATTATCTGTTTAGTTATATCATGTTACAGGTTGCTCAGTACCTCGCTGATCTGTTTTGTTATTTTTTAAATTTTTTCTTATTATTTTTTATTTATTTTATTTTGAAGGTTGTAAAATACAGCAGAACAAGATAGGACATAGCCAACTGAGGCAGTGCAGTAAAATTGGCACAGAACCTCACAGCAAGCCACCGGGACAACAGCAATAGGCACAATAATACATCTGGCTTTCTTCACAATAGTTGTTCCCTCAATCAGGCAGAGCAATATGGAAGGAAATACCAAAATTACAAGAACAGAATATTGGATAAAGCAATACCATTGATCAAAACAGAGATAAAAATATTTGCCCTCAAAGAGACGGCAGAAGAAAATCCCCCTTATTTTCTATATCGCATATAGTCAAACTCGCAAGACATGCTCAGATCTCCTCTCACTTGCTAGCAGGGGGGGAGGGGGATGGAGGTTTGATTCTTAGCCCGTGCCCCGGTAGGCTCACAGCCGCCCACCAGAGGGGTGAACTGGCTGCCCGTTTTCCCAGCACCCCAAGGTCCAACATGGCGTGTCGTGGATCTCAGGAAATGCTGACATGGTTCTTGCCCTGAGGCGGCCGCAGCTTGACAAGCCACAGCCACTTGCCAGAGTGGCATGCTGGCGGCTCCCTATTCTCCCAGCACTCCAAGGTCCAACATGGAGTGTAATACAATATAATTTAGATTGGCCTTGTCCTAGTGCTTCTTCTGCCTTAGCCACCACCATCCACCATCCCTGGCTTTAAGAGAATGTTTTCTAGGAGTTTTTTTAAAAAATAGAGCAGTCTAGAACAATTTATCTTCAAGATAGAGGCATCGGTAAGTGACCAGAAACAAGGTGAAGTATTAGTATGAGCTGCATACTATGGGTTATCTGTACAGAGTTGTGTGGCCCAGTATAGGAGCCACTAGCTGCCCTATGACTATTGAAATATAAAGGAATAGAAATTAAGTTTAAAAGACAGCTCCTAAGTCACACCAGCCACATTCCCAGAACTGAGTGGCACCACACTGGACAGCATGGTAGACAGTTTTAGCATCACAGTTTGGGTGGCCCTCACTAGTACAAGATACCTCTGGACAGGGACACACAAGACACTGGGAAATGTCATCCTTCAGGGGAGAACAACTGGGAGGCTGCAGAGCCATGTCACTGATTACATCTTTCAAATTATGTAGCATGTTTCTTTTAGGTAAGGAATGAATGAATGAATAAAACATCTGAATCTTTGTGCCATGGCACATGCCCCGAATACAAGGTACTCAGGAGGCTGTAGCAGGACAATCACAAGTTCAAGGTGACTTGGGCAAGTTAGCAAGACCCCATCAGGGAAGAATGACCCTGGATTCAATCCACAGGATCAAAACAAATTGGGAATCAGGCATCCCTACAAGAGCTTGCTGTTCTGGGATAGGGGTTTCCAGGGGATGATTTTGTCATGTGCCTAAAACAAAATGCGCTAATAGATTTTATGACTTCACATTCATTTTTTTTTCTCACAACTTAAGACTTTTTAGCTCCTGCCAATCTCTCTCTGCACAAAGGAGCTCCAGGCAGAAAAGTGAATTAATGAGCAGCAAGAAAACATTAAAAGAAAAAAATTACATAGCTGTCCTGTCCTTTTTATCTAAGCAGTGTGTGTGTGTGTGTGTGTGTGTGTGTGTGTGTGTGTGTGTGTGGTTATTTTAATCCATGTAATTCGCAGTCACAGTTCCTGTTGGGAAGGGTGCCCCCAGCTCTGTAACAGAAATGTGTTTTATGGCCTGCCCACCTCCAAGCACCCTGCCTCCTGAGCAAGTCTGAGGATTAGGGAAGTAGAGGACTGAAGTCCAGCGAGAAGCAATCTGTATCCAGGCCAGTTAAGTAAGGCAGGAATGGGCTGGGGAAACTGCAGCAGCAAACCGTGGTCTCAGGGAAAGAGCCAAACAGCCCAGAAGGGGATCAGAGAATACAGACTGCCCTGCTAAGGAAGGTGACTCTGGAGCAGTGATTCCCTGTCCCTGCTAAGGAAGGTGACTCTAGAGCAGTGACTTGCTGTCCCTGCAGATGCTTGGTAGGACCATCAAGGCTGGGGAACATGGAATGATGTGTGCAGAGCAAATAAATACTGTGTCCTCCACCAGTACTTCTGTAATTATTGTATAATTAATAGGAATTATACACTGTGTGTGTTTGTGTGTGCTCTCATTGAACTTTTACAGCTGCCTAAGGAGTATCTCACTCTTCTAATTAATAGATAAGTAAACAGGCTGAGGAAAGATGACCTGTCTAAGTTCACACCTGTGTTTGTTAGGACTCTGTCTCCCATCTAAAAATCACACTTCAACAGTAAATAGTCCTACAGGCTCAGAACTGGCCACATCCATCTACTTGTCCCCATGTGCCCCTCTCCTGCATTGTCCTCCATGCTGGGTGCCATGGTAGCAGGGCCAGATCCCAAGTCTGCAAGATAGGCAGCAGTAATTTTCACTGTACACAGCAGTGAAGAAAACGGGTCAGAGAAAAGCCTCCATCAGAGGCTCTGACTAGCTCTAACTGGCCAGCTGTGGTCACGTGCACTCCAGGTGGAAAAATGAGACCAGGAACTCAAGCCCATGGGAATCTCAGGGTGTGAAGAAGACTCATCCCAAAGTAAAACCAGAGGGAGGCTCGAATGTCAGAAGATGGGTTGTGGCAAGAGAGGAGGGTATGAGGGCTGGAGGATCAAAGAGGGAAGCTGGACTGAGCCAACCTTTAACCCCAGACTCAGCAGTGCTGCACGTTCACAGATGCTATGAACCTGAAACCTCTCAAGTTCTCCTCTCTTGGCTCCATAGCACCTTGCAGGTGCTTTTATCATTGTTCAAGTCACACAGTAACATGGGACTTTGTTTCCCATTGGTAGTCTATCTGGTGTGAAAATGTTTGTGGAAACGTGCTGTACGCATGAATGTTGCAGAAAAACCAGTATCAAACCTAATGTAATTCTCTGCACCAAGGAATCTAGAAGGCAACTTTACGGATTTTATGCTAGCGGGCTGAGGGACTATAACAGAGTCCAAATCACTTGAAATGAATGAGCTTTGAGTTTCATTTAAATACAGTTTGCAAGCAGGAAGTGCAAGGCAGATGACAGGTTATTACATGACTGGTTACATGAACTGAATTCAGTCATATATCTTCAGGCAAGCTAATCCTAAATAGATTTACTTAAAAGGAATTGTTTACCATAATGTAGGAACATTCTGGGGAAGAGGGGAAGGGATCCAAGTGGAGCAAGCAAAGTTAAAGGTGTCCTTGACTGGGTGACTGTTCCAAAGTCCTTGAAACTAGATGGGAACAATATATATTATTTTAACTAAGGAAAATACAAGTTGGATATAGTCAAACTGACCCAGCACATTAGCAGGAGAAAGGAGCTGACCTCAGACAGGCAAGACTGACTGCATTTAGCAAGGTGCTTATGTGACAAGAGCAGGAGCATAGACAGAGACCACTACTTGATTGTTAACTTGCTATAACATGTCTATAAGTCCGCTGCTCTATAGCTATGTATTTACTGTTTGTAGAATTGTGCCCTTACACGCGCAGTTCATACCCTTCACCTATGCTACACCAGCCTGCACTAGGACTCATGACTTCAAGCAGCTTCACATGAGACAGAGAAGCCCGCAGACTTCAGAGATCAGGAGCCTGGAAAGGAAGAGACCAAGAGGCAGGGACTCCCAAAAAGCAGATGAGATTGTTGTTAGAGGAACCCCCACAGCCCCAGCACTCAATGGAAGCAACAATTCAGTAGAATAATCCAGGGACACTAAATGCTGGATTTGGCAATATGACATGTGTGTGCCAAAGCTCACTAGCAACTTTCTGGCTGTCCCAGTTATGACTGGAAATGTGATCCTTATTCCAGGGTAGTTGGAGTTCTCCAGAAAACCCTTCACCTTCATGTGTAAATAAGTTTGACACCAAGAAAAAAGTGTGCCCATATGTTCTCATTTATGATCTTTGTGCTCAACATAAGCTTAATGAACCACTGACTCCTCTGCCTAAACCTGAAGAGTGAGGCTGTCACTCTTGTAGAGAGAATTACAGACAGGACAGCCTCCAAACAGGAGGGGAGCTGTCACTTCGAGGCCTGAGTCTGGAATCTCCAGGCAGGTCCGGCCACTCCAAAGCAATCCAATAACAAAGTGAAGGTGAAAGGCGGGAAAGAAACTTTAATCAGCTCCCAGTGTATAGCTATGGTGGGGAGACAAGGGGATCCGTGTTGGCAGCCCCGTCCTCCAGGGTTGACGTGAGCACCCAGATGACCTCTGTAGAGAGAAGGGATCCAGGAGGGTGCACCATCATGAGAATTTGGGCAAAGGTTGTCTGGCTGATCCTGATGTCAAGACTGGTCAGGGTGCCCTTGCCAGAGCAGAGATAAGGAAGGTGCTGTTGCCTGTGGGTATTTCCACTCCCTATAAGATGTTTATGGATCTGACCTGCATTCCCTGGAAACCAAGGGAACTGCCAGAGAGACTGACTCAAAGGCAGAGATGTCAAGTCAATAACCCTGCTTTTTAGTCACTCACTGAGCACTCTGCAGGCTCACATTAAGTCACTCCAACTGGCCTGTTCCCCAGCCCTCATGCACACCCTTAGGACCTGCCTGTATCTCTCCCTACCCCACTACTGAGGCCCTGGGCTCCCACTCAGCCAAAGTGTACAAGTGTAAAGAGCCCAAAGCAAGGTTGGTGCTGACCCCCCCGGATATCTGTCCATCAATAGCAAAATAACTACTTTTGACATTGGTTCACCATAGAAACAAACTACAGCAGAAGAGGAAAGCAGAATGGTGACTTAACACATAGGAGAGTCTCCTACGGTACCTAAAGGCCATCAGATGGTGTAAACTACAGTGAAAACAGGTGTATGTTTTCCAGGCTCCTGAAAGTCAGAGGAAAGGCTTCAGTGGGGATCCAAGCTCTGTCCACGAGGCTACACTGATGTCTTCAGGAGGCAAAGGCCCGGCAGGTATTATTGATGCCACTCATAACTGGACAATTGTTAGGTGAGGGAAGTGCAGTGACAGCCCAAACTCATGCAGTTGGTGCCCAGACCAAGCAAGATCATGGCCCCAGATGCCAGTATCTGATCTGATACATATTTGCCAGAGGCAGATGGTACAGGTGCATCCTACCTGTGCAGTGTTTGCAGCTCTGTCCTCGAGGGCTGACATGAGTGCCCAGATGACCTCTGTAGAGAGAAGGGATCTAGGAGAATATATCATATGATCTTGGGCAAAGGTGGTCTGGCTGATCATGATGTCCAGACTGGTCAGGGTGCCCTTGCCCTGATAGCAGTGATAAGGAAGGTACTGGCGCCTATAGGTATTTCGCACAGGGAGGATGGCTCACCTCTGGGACCTGGCTAGTGTCCTGGGGTACAAGCCATAGTGCTGTAACAAGGGTCATGGGCCTGGGCACCTAGGGCTTCTGGAAAAGACTGGCCGTGCCCACCACTCTTCTGGCCCACAGCTGGGGATGGAACCAGAACACAGAGCCTGCCAGGAACAACAGTTGCCCTTCAGCAGTTAATCGGGTTTTTTTCTTAACCACATGTTTTTTAAGCCTCACAGGCCGGGGGCTTGGGTAGACGAGCTCTTCTGTTGAGCTATGGGACCACTTTTGGTGAGGAGCAGTGCAGGGGCAACAGAGGCTTCTGGTTGTCCTAAGACTGTGGGACAAGTCAGACTCAAGAGTCCTTGGTCCTTCCAGCCCAGGGACTGGAAAACATCAAATCAGAAATAACTTCTCAGATAAATACAGAGATTACCAAAATATACACAATAACATTAGAGCAGATACAGACAAAAAAATAGACACATTTAAGCAAATTATGGAAGTAAAGCATAGGAAACAAATGGAATCCATAAAACAAATTCAAGCAGATATCCAGGAGAATAAAAACTCCATTGAAAGTACTTGAAGCAAATAGGCCAGCATGAGGGCAAGATCTCAGATATGGAAGAAAGGGGCTGGGGATTTAGCTCAGTGGCATAAGTGCCTGCCTTGCAAGCAGGCAATCGTGAGTTCGAACCCCGGTACTGATTAAAAATAGTAATAATAATAACAATAAAATAGATATGGAAGACAGGTTTCCAGTTAATGGCTAGGAAAAGACAGACTTCTCAAAACTAGCAAGGGACTATAAGAAATCAATCCAGCAGCTGCTAGATGAGACAAAATAAAATAACAAGATTAATTGGACTCAATGAACAAGCAGGAGACACCACAAATGACATTAAAAACATCTTCACACACACTGTCACAGAAAACTTTGCTGATATAGAAGAATTTGACAAACAAGTAAGTGAGGCATAAGAACTCCAATTAGAAATAATGAAAAAAAAATCTACAGCCAGGCATATCACAGTCAAGATTCCAGAAACTGAGCTCAAGAATAGAATCCTAAAAGCTGTTAGAGAAAAGAAACAAATTGCCTATAAAGCAAACCCATCAGAATCACAGCTGACTTTTCAGCAAAAACTCTCAAGTCAAGCAGAGATTGAAGTACTCCAAGTTCTAAAGGAAAACAACTTTCAACCCAGACTGACGTAGCCTGCAAAACTATATTTAGGAATTGATGGAGAGGGGCCAGGGATTTAGCTCAGTGGTGTAAGCACCTGCCTAGCAAGTGCTAGATCATGAGTTCAATCCCCAGTACCAAAAAAAAGAAAAAAGAAAACAAATTGATAAAGAAATAAGACACTTCCATGACAAAGAACAGCTGAGGAAATTTATGTCCACCAAACCAGCACTCCAAAATGTTTGGAAGGATGTTCTAGAAAGATAATAAGGACTACA
Organism: Hydrochoerus hydrochaeris; assembly: GCA_004027455.1. NCBI lineage: Eukaryota > Metazoa > Chordata > Mammalia > Rodentia > Hydrochaeridae > Hydrochoerus > Hydrochoerus hydrochaeris. The sequence goes on along the minus strand of PVLA01015058.1, from coordinate 15,029 downwards.
GCCCCATGAACCCCAACAGAAAGAATCTACCAGGAAAGGCAAACAATTAGAGGGAAATTAAAAAAGGGAGAGCCAATAACAGGAAAATAACACAAGGATAAGTCAATACACTTCAGTTATAATCATCAATGTTAATGGTCCTAATTCACCAATCAAAACACAGACTGGCAGAATGGATCAAGAAGCAAGATCCAACAATATGTTGCATACAAGAAACACATTTAATTCAAAAAGAAATTCATACAGTTAAAGTCAAAGGATGGAAAGTAATACTCCATGTGACAGGAACCCAGAAAAAACCAGGGGTAGCTATTCTATTTGCAGATAAAGTGAATTTCAAGCCAGAACTGATTAAGAGAGAGAAAGAAGCTCAGTACATCCTTGTAAAGGGAACAATCCAAGAGGAAGAGAAAACAATCATAAATATATATGCAACAAATACCAGTGCACCTAACTATGGAAAACAATTATTAATGGAGATGAAAAATCAAATAAGACCTAATACAATTGTATTGGGAGACCTCAGTACCCCACTGTCACAAAAAGACAGGTCAACTAGACCAAAAAAAAAAATTAATAATGAAATATTAGAACTAAATCAAACTTTTGAACAAATGGACCTAGTAGATGTCTATAGAAGTTTCCATTCCACAACATCACAATACACATTCTCCTCAGCTGCACAAAGGATATTCTCCAAAATAGCCTATACTGACTCACAGACATGCTTAATGCAAAGGAACTGAAATTATCCCATGCGTAACTAACAGACCACAGTGCAATGAAATTGGAAATCCATGCCAAAGGAAACCACAACAACTTCATAAACACATGGAAATTAAATAGCACCATCCTGAACAATCAGTGGGTCACAGATGAAATTAAAGAACATATTAGACAATTTTAACAGTTGAATACTAACAACAATACAACATACTGAAACTTGTGGGACACAATGAAACCAATCTTAAGAGGGAAATTTATAGCAGTAAATACCCATATCAGAAAAACAGAGAAAGCACATATAAACAACATCAAGACAAAGAAGAGCAGGTTAAGTGAAAAGCTCATACAAGGGAGGAAATTATAAAGATCAGTGCAGAAATTAACACACTGAGTTTACAAAGGGCTGGGGATTTAGCTAAGCAGCATAAGCACCTGCCTTGCAAGCTACGGTAGTGAGTTCCATCTCTGGTACAAAAAAAAAAAAAAAAAAAGAATCAAGGAGGGGCTGGGGATTTAGCTCAGCGACAAAAGCGCCTGCCTTGCAAGCCCACAGTCCTGAGTTCAATCACCGGTAAAAAAAAAAAAAAAAATTCAAGGAATGGAAGTGCTGGTTCTTTGAAAGATTAAATAAAATTGAAAAACCCTTAGTCACAACACACCCTGTAGAAATCCAGAAAATTATCTATACCTACTTTGAAAACTTGTATCTAGTAAGATCGAAAAGAAGAAATGGACAGATAACTAGATCTATATGAACTACCAAATCTGAGCCAACAATATTAAAAATCCTACATTAGCCAGTATCAGTAAATGAAATAGAAGATGTAATTAAATTTCTTTTTTGTGAGGGAGTACAGAGCATTGAACTCAACACTTCACGCTTGTCATGCAGGTGCTTATGTCACAGAGCTAAATTCCCAGTCCCGAAGATGTAATTAAAAACCTATCAACAAAGAAAAGCCAAGGCCTCGAAGGATTCACTGCTGAACTATTCAAGAAATTTAGAGACCTCACACCACTACTTCTAAAATGCTTTAACAAAATTGAAGGGGAGAAATACTTCCAAATTCATTCCTGCAAGCAAGCATTACTCTGATTCCAAAACCAGAAAAGGACTGAACTAAAAAAGAGAATTATAGGCCCACCTCCCTAATGAACATAGATACAAAAGTCCTCAATAAGATACTGGCAAACAGAATGCAGCAAGTCGTTAAATGATTTGTACCATGATCAAGTGGGATTCATCCCATGGATGAAGGGATGGCACAACATATGTTAATCCATAAATGTAATACCCCATATTAACAGAGCCAAGAACAAAACATATGATCATCTAAATAGATACAGAAAAACATTTTGGCAAAGACCAGCACTCATTCATGATAAAAATGCTACAAAAAAATTGGAATAGATGGGCTTTGTCTCAATCTGATAAAAGCCATCTATCACACACAGACAGCCAGCATCACACTACATGGACAAAAACTGAAAGCTTTCACTCTAAAATCAGGAACAAGACAAGGATGTCCACCATCTCCCCTTTTATTCAATAAAGTCCTGGAAATTTGAGCCAGATAAATTAGACAAGAGAAAGAAATAAAAGCAATAAAGATAGGAAAGGAAGAAATTAAACTATCCTTATTCACAGATGACATGACACTACTCAGAAGATCCCAAAAACTTCACCAAAGGACTCCTAGATTTAATAAGCAAATTGAGTAACATAGTTGGTTACAAAGTCAACACTCAAAAATCAATAGCCTTCCTATACACAACAAACTCTCAGAGGGAGTAATCCGGAAACAATACCTTTTGTGATAGAATCCAAAAAAATGAAACACCTGGGAATCAATCTAACAAACAATGTAAAAGACCTCCACATTGAAAACTGCAGTACCCTGAAAAAGGAGATTGAAGAGGATATTAGAAAAATGAAGAGATATCCCGAGCTCTTGGTAGGAACAACCAACACAGTGAAAATGATCATACTTCCAATACCGTTATACAGATTCATTGCAACACCAATCAAAATTCCAACAGTATATCTCACAGAATTAGAGAAAACAATCCTAAAATTCATCTAGAATAATAAAGGCAATCCTGGCAATAAAGACAAGACAGGGGACATCACAGTCCCTGACTTGAAATTACACTATTAAGGTACTGTAAAAAAAAGTGTGGTACTGGCAAAAAATAAAAAATAAACCACACCCGAAGATCAATAAAACAGATTAGAAGATGCAGAAACAATTCCAGATATATTAAGGCCCCTTATGTTTGGCAACAGTGCCAAACACATTCACTGGAAGAAAGACAGCCTTTCATTAAATGGTGTAGAAAAAACTGGCTTTACACATACAAAGACTAAAATTGGACCAAGGGGCTGGGGATTTAGCTCAGTGGCATAAAGCCTGGCTGGCAAGTGTGAGGTCATGAGTTTGATCCCTCGTAACAAAAACATAAGACAACCAACGTCCCATATCTTTCACCACGTACTAAACTAAAATCAGAATGGATCAAAGATCTTACTATTAAAACAGAAACATTAAATCTGCTGGAAGATACAGTAGGTAAAACTCTTGAAGACATCAGTATAGGCAAAGACTTTATGAACAAAACCCAAGTTGCACAGGAACTATTGCAAAGAATCAACAAACGGGATCTCACCCAACTGAAAAGCTTTTGCACAGCAACAGAAACCACCGACAGAGTGAAGAGACAATGCACAATGTGAGAGAAAATGTTTGCCAGCTGCACCTCAGACACAGAATTACTATCAAGAACTCAAAGAACTCAAAAAAAAAAAAAATCAGTCCTCCCAGATTTAAAGACTCAATCCAAAAACGGGCAGCTGAGATGGATACACACTTCTCACATGAAGAAATACAAAGAGCAAACAAATACCTGAAAAAATGTTCAACATCACTGGTCATTCAAGTGATGCAAATTAAAACAACACTGAGATTCTGCCTCACTCCAGTAAGAATGGCTAGTATCAAAAAACAAATCAATGACAAATGGTAGAGAGGCTGTGGGGAAAAAGAAACCCTTCTCCACTGTTGGTGGGAATTCAGATTGATGCAACCATTGTGGAAATCAATGTGGAGATTCCTCAAAACACTAGGATGGGAGCTGGGCATGGTGGCTCAAACTTGTAATCTCAACCTCGGGAGGCTGAGGCAGGAGGATCTTTTTGAGTTCGAGACCAGCCTGGGCCACAAAGTGACCTCAAGGCCAGTCTGAACTGCATAGTGAGACCCTGTCTCAAAAAGACAAAAATAATAATAATAATAACAATAATAATAACAATAATAATAACAATAATAATAATAAAAATTAGGATGGGGCCAGGGATTTAGCTCAGTGGCATAAGTGCTTGCCTGGCAAGTGTAAGGTCATTAGTTAGATCCCTGAAACCAAACAAACAGTGAGTTCAAGGCCAGTCTGAGCTGCATAGTAAAACACTGCCTCAAAAAAAACAAGAAAAGGGAGGGAAAAAAAAGAAGCAAACAAACAAACAACAAAAGCACTGGAGAGAACATTGTTGGCACACGAAATACAAAGAAACAGCAGACAACAGCAAAAAATCCTTACGGGTTTTGACAAGATTATCGCAGGCTTACCTGGGGCTACTTCAATAAAAAGGATCTCACACAGGTTCTAAATTAGCTCCATTGCTGACAAAATGAAGACTTATGGAACAAACAAAAGCAGGTTTTAACAAAAAATAGTAAGATTTGTTCTTAGAGCACAAGAACATAGCAAGACTTAAATCAGAGGATGGCCATTCACTAACCCACCAATTCCTGGCATCCCTCTGAGAGAATTTCCCTCAGGGCAGAGTGTGAGATCATTTCACATGTTGATCTGTAGACCATCATTAATTTAATGGTTGTGATTTCATTTTAATGTGCATTAGAAATATATAACAGTGTACTAATGAGTTTCATGAATTATAATGAGGAAGACAATAGAAAAAAGGAAGACAACTTAGAAAAAAAGGAAAGTTGAACATGGTGGCGCATGCCTGTAATTCCTGCACCCAGTGGCTGAGGCAAGAGGTCACTACAAATTTGAGACCAGCTTCCACTAGAGTGGAGACCTATCTCAAAGACCAAACTGGAAAGAAGGAAGGAAAAAAAAAAAAAAAGAAACAAGAAAGGAGAGGCCAGGGGTGTCCAGGAGTGTCTGTGCATAATCCCAACACTCAGGAGGCTGAGAAAGGATCAGTAAGAGTTGAAGGCCAGCCTGAAATGCATAGAGAAATGAGAGAGAGAGAGAGAGAGAGAGAGAGAGAGAGAGAGAGAGAGAGAGCGCGAGCGAGCACACAAGTGCAAGCTTTAAATAATTATGTAGTTGGTATTCCAACCACTGAAGTGTATGAAACAATTCATTAATGGCAAAGCCCAGGATAGAGCTGTAGCTCAATGGCAGAGCACGTACTTAGCTTGCACACGGCCCTAGGTTCCATCCCTAGAACCAAAACAAAACCAAAAAGAAAGCAAAGCCCAATACAGGACCAAGGATATAGCTCAGCGGCATAGTACTTGTCCGGCAAGCATGAGGTCTCAAGTTTGATACCTGGTACCAAAAAGAAGCCAAAAAAGCCCAATATAAAATGGCTAGCTGCACTTTCCCACCATCCTTCTGTCCCCACATGCCATCATCCCTTGTTCATAAGGGAAAAGACATGCTTTGCTGACCAGAGACAAGGTTCTTTTCCTTATTCACTACAGAGTTTGGACCAAGACCCTACTAAGGGAAGAAATTCTAGGAGTCATCTTCCCATTCTAATTAAAGGATAACTACTTACAGCTGAGCAGAGTTCATGAGGTTTTTTTTTTGGGACTACAACACCAAAACTGAAAAATCATACGATTTTTTATCAAGCAGATCTTTGTCAGTGTTAGGCACTGAAAGGGCACCAGGAAATTTAAGATGACCCCTGCCACCTCAAGGACTTGCCTGTCTAGCTAGAAAGAAGACTTCTGCCATCACAGTAACTGCAGAGCCATTCTAGACACGTGCCAAACATTTAGCCACACCAAAAAAAAAAAAAAAAGGCAGCTCCCCGTACCTGGCTGCTGAATTGGCGGCCGCTAGCTAATCTTTCGCAGAAACTAGCAAGACAAAGCAGAACACTTTAAGTGAGTAATCAAACGTTCAGACTCATTACTGTAGTATCTACCAGAATCTGTGGCTTATGCCCTTGTTTCTTTCAATGACTGTTTTTATTCTACATGTTTTGTGTTTGTTTTTCCCTCTGCCATGCCACACTCTAGATGCTTCTGTTGCAATAGTTTCTAGATGTGTTTTTAATGCCTATCTCGGGCCAGGGATTTAGCTCAGTGGCATAAATATGTGCCTGACAAGTGAGAGATCGTGAGTTCAATCCCCAGTAACAAATAACATAAAATTCTTCAAGGCCAATCTCTTTGTTGTAGAACAATAATTATCAAAACAAGCCCATACATTACAAGTAGCACTTTCAACTGCAATGCGGCCTCTGATAAACACATCACCTAATTATACAAAAGTCTGTCAGGCACAAGGCAATCATGTGGCTCTCATGATTAGAATGATTTTCAATCACCAATGTCAAAGAACCAGTAATGCACTTTTCAAAGAATCTTACTTTGGCCCCAACACACAGCCCCACACACGCACACACACTCCTTACTTGCAACCTGGTGTGTCTCCTCCATACTTGCTCTTATGATGGATCGGTAGTTCTTACTCACTCGAACCAATCTACGAATAATGAGAACAAATTCAGGTTAGATCTGAAGCATCCTGTGGTTGCAGAGAGTAAGAGAGAGCTCAATAAAGGTGTGAACTTGCTGAAGGAAAGACAGGTCAACCTGAAATTTTACATAATCCAAAACTGGAAAAACTTGAGTACACAATAGATATGTTATAATTCTTGGGTTGAAATAAATATGCGGAATGTAGGCTGCTGTACATGAGATTTACTGATAAACACTAAAATTAGTGGCTACCATTTAAGGAGAAATAAGATTTATATCAGCTCAACATTCCTTCCCTAAGGCATGCATTACTGACAAAGAAAAATAGAGGTAACTTTACAGCAAAGAAATGACATAAATCAAGTGATTGAGGTCAGTGTCACCAGTAATAAAACAGCATAAGAACACATCACCACTTCGGTGCTACCCTCACTAATACATGGCAAATGCTTTGTCAAAGTATGAGAGCACCTCTGACAAACACAAACTGACAGATGTCCCATAAGACGATTGACTGATATTCCTCTAAAATTGGAAGGTCATGTAAAGACTCAGGGAGGGAAATGCAAACTCAGGAGGGAAAACTGGTAACACTGAAGTAGTCTTCAGTTGATCATACAGTATCAACATCCATCTTTGCTTCCTAGTTTTAATAACCAGATAATACAATCGTGTAAGATATTAAGATTAGGGAAGCTGAGTAATGAGTAAAATAGAAACCATTTATTTTTCACTTTTCTGCAAGTCTAAAAGTAGCTCAAAATAAGTAAATTAAATAAATACATATAAAACAAAACTAGTTCAGGCTAGGGATTCAGCTCAGTGGCTTAAGAGCCTGCATGGAAAGCACGACATTGTGAGTTCAATCCCCAGTGGAAAAAAAAAAAAAACTAGTTCAAGCCAGACATGGTCGTAATGGCTGTAATCCCAGTACTCTGGGAGGCTGAGGCAAGAGGATCAATCAGAAGTTCAAACCCAGTTTGAACAACTGTTTTATGCTGAGACCCTGTCTCAACATAAAATATAAACAAAAGGGTTGAATCTGCCTTCTTAGAGACAGGAATTTAGCTCAGTGCTGTGTCTGCCTGGCAAGTGCAAAGTTATGAGAGTTCAATTCCTGGTACCAAAAACAGAGGCTAGAGATGACCCTCAGGACGATGGCCTTTGCTCAACCTGGCCTCTCCATACTAAAAACAAAAACCAGGGAAATGAAAGAATGAAGCAAATGATTTTTGTGGTAACTGGAATTGAATTCAGGACCTCACGCTTTCCAAGTGGCTGCTGTACCACTGGCTAAATCAGAATGAAGCAAATTAACAAGAAAACAAAACAACCACTTTTGAATCACTGAGATAGGTTTTTCAGTTTTGGCTTTGGTGTTTTTCTGAGGCAGAGTCTCGCTAGGTTGTCTATGCTGGCCTTAAACTTTCTATGCTTACGCCAGATGTGGTGGCACACAGCTGTAATCCAACACTCAGCAGGCTGAGGCAGAATGATCACTGTGAGTTCCAGACCAGCTGGGGCTACAAAGGGAGCTCAAGGGCAGCCTGAACTGCACAGCCAGACTGTCTCAAAAAGACGGTGTAGCGGGCACCTCTCAATCATCTTGCCTCAGCCTCCCAAATCCTGGGATGACAGGAGAGTGCTTGGAGTACAGGCTTACACCATCACACCCAGATGAGACACAGATCTCCATTGCAAGAAAAATTTTTCTTGTAGAAGGCAAGACCTAAAGCCCACCAAGTGCCTTCCTTTGAAAATGAGCAATGGGTTGAACAGAAGGTAGCACAGTGGCAGAGATCTTGCCCAGCCAGCTCAGGATGCTGGTTCCATTCCCAGTTCCATAAAAACTGTACAATCAAAGAGAATAATAGTGCCCAGGCCTGGTGGCCCTCAGATATCATCTCGACTGCTCACAAGGCCAAGGCAGAAGGATCCCAAGTTCAAGGCCAGTCCAGGCAATTTAGCTAGGCAGAGAATTTGAAAGGAACTAGTAAGTAGCTCTGGGTTCAATCCCTAGGAAAAAAATAAGCAAAACAAAACTTTTCTTTTCATTTTGCAGCACTGGTGATCAAACCCAAGGGTAATTTTACCACTGAGCTATACCATAGCCCTTTTTGAGACATAGCCTTGCTAAAGTGCCCGGGTTGGGTTTGAACTTCATAATCCTGTTTTAACCTCTTGAGTATCTTAGAATTACAGGCAGAAAGCACCAAATCTGATATGCCTGGCTTTTTTTTTTTTTTTTTTTAAGACAGGCTCTATGAGGATCAGGCTGGCCTTGAATTCCAGGCAATCCTCCTGCCTCAGTCTCCAGAATGCTGGGATTACAGACATGTGCCAGCCATGGCTTTTAAACCTCATTTTAATATTAATTTTCAAATTTCCTAATTGGACCATATTCAATGACTCTTGTGCTTACTTGGCCTCTTGAAAGGGTAAACAACGTAAAAATATAAACTGATAAAGGCGCTGGGGATTTAGCTCAGTGGCACAAATCCTGAGTTCAAATCCCAGTAACAAAAATAAATAAATAAATAAATAAATAAAGTAGCCTATTTACTGAGCTTTTCTGGATTTTCCAGTCAACTCTTCTTCAATTGCCTGAAGGCCCACAAAGATTCCATGTGATTCATTGAAGAGATTTTTCAAAATTTTAGAAGAAACATCTACATCCTTCCAGATGATATGGATAAAAAGGCAGCCTGGCACCATCTCAGATGTTTCAAAAACTGAACAGAAACTCAGGAGGCTAAGGCATGGGCTGGGGAGATAGCTCAGTGGAACATTAGCCTGCCTGGCAAGCAAAAAGTCCTGAGTTTGATTCGCAGTATTTAAAAAAAAAGGAGGCTGAGGCAAAAGGATTCCCTCAACTTTAAGGTTATTCTGGGTTACATAGTGAGTTCAAAGCCAGCCTGGACTACACATGGTAGTGAGAACATATAACAAACAAACAAAATACACAAAAGCTTTAGTTAACTCCGTTGGGTGTGAAGGTATGACCTACTATCAGCTACTCTGGCGGTGAGACAGGAGGATGAAACAAAATCCCTAAAGTGTACTTTTCATTTATATAAACTAAAGTCGGGGCAGAATGCTTGCCTACCCCAGCATCAATCCACAAGGCCACTGGTACAAGACCTAACATCCCCACCACACACAAAGAGACATCTAAAGAGGCACGGATTACAATTTATTGATAATCTGCACACCACGAATTTTATTTTTTAGTGCTCAGACTGAGCCTAGAACTTTGTACATACAAAGCATGTGCTCCATCACTGAGCTATGTACCCACTTTCTATATATGATGTTATGCATTATTTTAGATGAAGCCTCACTGTACAGCCCATGCTGCCCGCTAATGTGAAACCGTCTAATGTTAGTTTAAGGGAAGGTATTGCTAAAAAGTTGTGTCTCAAACTTGAAATGCTCTTGCTTCAACCTCCCAGAGTGCTAGGACTACAAGTGTGTGTCACCAGGCCCAGTTGAATTTTTTAAAAATCTTTTTTTTAAGGCAGGATTTCACTATATGGTTCATCCTGCCCTTGAACTCACTTTGTAGCCCAGGATGGCCTCAAACTCTCTAGCAACCCTTCTGTCTCAGCCTCAGCCTCCAAAGTGCTGGACCAGCTGAATTTTTAACATAAATGTTTATTCTACTCAGCCTACTAGCACACTGTAGAACTACCTTAGGCCTCCAACAACTGAAATATACTGTGGAAAAAAATCTAAAAACTGTGACCTATAAACCTTTGTTCACTTAACATTAGCCTAGATAAAACTCAACAAATGTAATAAAGATGACTTTGGTCAACTAAAAAATAAATTTTGTCTTTTTGAGACAGGGACTTGCTGTGCAAATCAGGCTGGCCTAGGGCCCACTTTGTAGCCCAGATTGGTCTTGAATTTGTAAAGATCCTCCTGCCTCATCCTCTCAAGTACTGAGATTCCAGGAGTATGCTACCACATCCAGCTAATTACTCTTTTAAAGCTGGATTGCCGGGTGTGGTGGCTCACACCTGTAATCCCAGCACTTGGGAGGCTGAGGCAGGAGGATACTGTGAGTTTGAGACCACCCTGGGCTACAAAGTCAGTTCAACACCAGCCTGAACTGCATGGTGAGACCCTGTCTCAAAAAGACAAAAAAAAAAAAAAAAGTTGGGGGTAGTGGGATACACCTAAATCCCAGCACACTGGGAGGCTAAAGCAAAAAAGATCCTAAATTGGGCCCTAGCCTGGGCAACTTAGTAACTTAGTGAGACCCTGGCTGCCAGTTAGCCAGTCTGGGCTTCACAGTGAGTTCAAGGCCAGCCTGAACTACATAACAAGACCCCATGTCAAAAAAAAACAAAGGAAGAAACAAAAAATAGCAAGAAATCAAGATAAGGGGAGATAGAGAGACAACCAAATGCAACAAGATAAATAATCTCAAAAAAAAAAGAAAAAAACTACCTTTTTTATTGAAGGAGGTTTCACACACCAGTGTCTCCCCAGGACCCCAATCAAAAGCACATTTGCTTCTTGGAATTCACGTCTGGAATCAACTAGTAAAAAATAAGGCACAGAAACAATCATTTCTACTGAAGGCATTGCTTTTCAGTCAACATGCAAGTATAATCACAGAAACCAGCTGTCTGGAAAGTTAATGAGGCTAATCATGTGCACAGCTGCAAGGGCTGGGACAGCCCAGGCTTCTGGACAGTGACAGCCCTGAGCAAGCAAGCAGGCTCTGCTGGGCACCTGCGCCCAGTCTGTCCAGCTCAGGTGTTAATGAAAAGGAAAGCTATGCTCTAAGCAATTCTTACACTGTAATGTAATGATCTGGGGGTTCAGAAAAAGAAATGTCAGATACAAAGAGCTGAACTATTACTAAAAAAAAAAAAAAAGAAGAAGAAGAAGTAGAAATTCCCAATTCCTGAAGTGTCCCCAGGTCTCTCCCTGCAGTGGTGGCCAGAGAATGAAATCTGAGCTGCCAAAGCCACAGCTCAGGCAGAACAGATATTTAGAAAGTTCCTCCTGCTCTCTTCCAGATTACTGGTTAAGACTGCAGCTGAAACTGTTCCCTAAGGAGGCATTAAGCTTCCAGAAAAATCCAAGGAAAAGTACAGCAAGCAACAGTAAGTAGTAGCTGCAGGATCTGCTCTAAAGGAAAGGATGGAAAGATTCATCCAGTTAGTGTCAAAGTTGGAAAGAAATTCTTTCAGGATACAGCACAGGCACCTAAGTAGTTCTAGACAACAAGCACTGTATAAGAGACAATGACATTCTTAGGAAGTATGCAGACTGAAATAAATCACTACTGAAATGGCATCACAGAGCCCAGGATATATCTCGGTGGTATAGCATTAGCCTGGCAAGCATGAGGCCCCAAGTTCAATTTCACACACACACACTCACACACACACACACACTCACACAGAGAGAGAGAAAAGGAAAAAGGGAAAAAATGGCACAGCATGACACTGCATATTGACTGATATTCTGAAATCTTCCATTATGCAACTCATTTCCACACCTCTCTTTATAGTAAACTGATAATAGCTAAGCTCGTATTCATTGTCTCTAAACTTTAGTTTCACTGTACTGGTATAAACCTTTCCAAATAAACATGTAAATTAAGCCAGGCATGATGGCACACAGCTGTAACCCCAGCACTTGAGAGGCTGAGGCAGGAAAATCCCCAGGAGTTTGACATTAGCCTGGGCTAGTGAGACCCTGTCTCCAAAAAACAATACGGGTACACATATATAAACATTATTAGACGCCAGGAATGTAGGTCAGTGGCATAAGCGCCTGCCTGGCAGATGCCAAGGTTGTAAGTTCGATTCCCGGTACCCAAAATAAATAAATATTACTGATCTCTGCTGCAGCAGCGTGAGCCGGAGGACTGGGAGCGCGGGCTAGGAGCGGGACACTTCGGATTGTTTTAAGAAAATGGCAGACAAGCCAGACATGGGGGAAATCGCCAGCTTCGGATAAGGCCAAGCTGAAGAAGACGGAGACGCAGGAGAAGAACACCCTGCCGACCAAAGAGAGCACTGCGCAGGAAAAGCGGAGTGACTTTTCCTAAAAGCCTAGAGGATTCCCCACCCCCCACCCCTGTCATCTCCAAGACCCCCCAAGGCAAGATGTGGAGGAAGAGCCACTTTCAAGACGGACCCGAGCAACAAGCTGCACTGTGAACCCAGGCACTCCGTGCCGATGCCACCGGCCCGTGGGTCTCAGAGGGGACCCCCCTAATTAGACTGCCAAATTCTCTGGTTTGCCCTGGGATATTATAGAAAATTATTTGCATGATGAATGAAAATAAAACACACCTCGTGGCATGGCAAAAGTAAACAAATAAATATTACTAACATTAAAACTTAAATGAGGGCTGTGGATTTAGCTCAGCGGCATAAGTGCCTGCCTTGCAAGGGTGCGGTTCTGAGTTCAATCTCTGGTACCCAAAAAAAACAAAACAAAACAAAACAGCAAAAATGAAAGTAAAAAAGAAATGCAGACAGTAAAAATAAAACAAAGAAAATAAAAGCAAAGCCTGGGATGGTGACAGACAGCTCTAAACCCAACACTCAGGATGCTGGAGGAAGATTATATCAAGCTCACTGCCTAACAAGATCCTACACCCAAAAACAGAAACAAAAAAGCATTGAAAACACAGAAAAGCTTTCTGACCTTGAAGTAAGCAAAGATTGGACAAAAAAGTACAAACTAAAAAAAAACAATTACAAACTGAAAAACTGGGTATGGTGGTGCACACATGTAATCCCAGCACTCAGGAGGCTGAAGTAGTGTTGGGGTCTGTGCCTAGACCCCCAGTTCCCCAAATGGGTGCACAGCAAAGGCTCAAAGGAATGAGAAACACGGCATGGTCTCTAGGGCTGCAAGAATAGTGAGATCTTCAGCTGAGCTTGTAACTCGCCTTGCTGGCCGGCCACCCCTCAAAGTAACAGATGATGCTAGTTAAGGAAAACTATCCAGAAAGTCTCTAGGTAGCTTCAGCCTTGGCCTGTCTTGCACCATGAGATGTTTGCTCACTCTCAGTTCATCCATGCCGGAGCCACTCACCTGCATGTTTATTCAGCTTCAACACTCTCCAACAAGTAGGAAGATCAATGAGAATACCAGACCAATCTAAGCTATACAGTGAGATCAAGTCCAGTTTGAACTATATAGCAAGACCCTGTCTCAAAAAAACAAAACAAACCAGGCACGGTAGTACTTGCCTATAACCTTAGCACCCAGGAGGCTGAGGCAGGAAGACTACCTCAAGTTCAAAACCAGCCTGGACTACACAGTGAGTCCAGGCCAGTCAAAACTACATGGTGAGACCCTGTCCCAAATATTACAAAATCAAAAAACCAGAACAAAAAAGATTACGGTCTTTGAATTTATGCTTAATCATCCCTGAATGTGCCAATTACTAACATGTCATTATGTGTCAATGAGAAGCATCTGTCTAAAGACACAGTTTGAACTTGCAGAGTGGAATTCTAGACTCCAGACTATGGAGCTCTACCAAGATAATGCCCTTCAGTCAGACTCTACACACACCACCAAACAGCTCTCCACGTGGTCTCCCTAATGGTTATTCACTACATCACTACTAGGTATAAACATCAGTTTAGAGCATCTTCATTCCTTTTGTAAATCACAGCTCAGTATCAAAGTAAGGCTTGGAGTTGGACAGAGTGCTGAAAATTCCCCCCACAAACAGAAGTTCTAACATGAGTGGAAGAGAGAAGATAAAATGACACATAGGTTGCTAAAGTGACACTGACTGTGACACTAATTATTTTTCTCAAAAACACATACATGGGCCTAGTATGATGGTACACACCTGCAATCCCAGCACGCTGGGAGACTGATACAGGAAGACTGCAAGCTTGCCTGGGACAATCTACCAACACTGTCTCAAAGTAAAAAGAAAATTTTTAAGAGGGTCTGGGATGTAGTTCAGAGCAATCCCCAACACGCTCTCCTTAAAAAAGTACACACAGAAAAACTTTCAATTTCAGTGGGATTTATAAATTACCAAGGGCTAAGAGATGAAGAACTCTGAAAGCCTATATAGCACATATTATTAATTTGGTACCAGGGATCAAACTCATGACTTTGTGCTTGCCAGGCAGGCACTTATGCCACTGAGCTTAATTCCCAGCTCTTATATTTGCACACATTAAAATTAGTAAAGCAGTTTGGGTATAGCTTTGCTGAAAAGGAGTCTGCTACAGCTCTCATTTGAAAAAAGAGCATCCAATAAGCAAGAAAACGAAAAAGCATTCCAAGCAGTGGCCATGTCTCCTGTCTAAAGCCTACGAACTTCTTCACCACAGCCTATGGACATTTGATACATGTACACTCTTTAGGACTCAAAACGAACACAGGACAATAAAAACAGGAAAGTGAGCCAGGCGTGGTGGCACACCCCTGTAAGCCCAGCACTTGGGAGGCTGAGGCAGAGGATCGTTTCAAATTTGAGACCAGCCTGGGCTACAAAGTAAGCCCAAGGCCACCCTGAACCGCCCAGCGAGACTATCTCAAAAAGACAAA
>PVLA01015057.1:0-27229 GCA_004027455.1 Hydrochoerus hydrochaeris | reverse complement strand
TCAGCCTAAGGTATCATGGGTGGGGTCATTTCACTTAACATTATGATCTCAAGGTGTATACATTTTCTTACAAATGACTCGTTATCCTTCTTTGTGTACATACCACATTGTGTTTATCTGTTCATCTGTTGAAAGACATATAGTTTGCTTCCACAATTAGCTATTATGAATTGTACTGCTATAAACATGGGTGTTTATGTATCACTGTAATATAATGTCTTTAACTCTTATGGGTGATACCTAGAAGGGGAATAATAGATTAAATGGAATTTCTAGTTTTAGTTTATTTAGGAGTCTCCATACTAATTTCCATAGTGGTTGTACTAATTTTCCTTCCCACCAAGAACAAACAAGTGTTTTATTTTTCCTCACAGCCCCACTAGCATTTATTATTGTTTGATCTCTTGATGATAGCCACTTTTTCTGGAGTAAAATAGAATCCCAAGGTTTTCATTTGCATTTCTCTAATGGCTTGTGTAGTTTCTCTCTCATTGCTGGGACAAAATATCAAACATCCACAACTTAAAGGAGGAAAAGTTTATTTTAGCTCACAATTTGTAGAGGTTACAGGACGTAGTCAGCTGGGTTCAAGGCAGGCCACCATGGCAGAGGGGCATGGCAAAAAGTCCATTGAATGGTAGGCAGCAGAAAGCAGTCCTCAATCTGTTTTCACTTTTTATTCCACGCAGAATACAAGTCCATTGGTTGGTGCCACTCACATCCTCTGTGGGTCTTCTATCTTCAATAAATCTATTAAGTCACACCTAGAACTATGGCAAACCAACCAGCAGACTAATCCAGGATCACACACATATGATTCAGTGTCACATATTGTTATAGTTTGTGCCTGAGTGGCCCCCCACCAAGTCTCATGCAATAAAGGAGGTGGCTAAATCTAGCATTTATGATTGGTTCATTGTCTAGCCCTGGGATAGGTAGTGTGAGTACTGCACCCTCCAAGGGTTGGATAACCGGCATATAATATAGGGGAAGAAAGGAGGCATGCTTTTCCCCTTTTTTCCCCTTTTTTACTCTTGTCACTTGTGGCCTCCCTGAACAGCTACCCTTCAGCCATACCACCCAGCCTAGGAGCCAGCTGAGTCTGGACTGAAACCTCCAAAAGAGTAAGTGAAATAAACCTTCCCTTGCTTCACTTTGAGCATCAGGTATTTTGTCTCAATAATGAGAGAAAAGTAACCAAGGCACATATTCATTGTCCAGTCACTCCCATAAGTCCCAGCTATGAGTGCATGAGGCTTTGGGGAAACATCTAGATATAAGCCACAACATGGCCAGAGATACTGAGCATTTTTTCACATATTTATTGGCCATTTATACTACTTCTGTGAAGTGTGTTTATTTCAGTTGCTCATTTTTTGATTGAGACTTTTATTTTGGGGAATCTAATTATTTTAATTCTTTACATAGTCTAGATATTAGTCCTTTCTTCATGAAGTAGCTGGCAAATCTTTTTTCTTATTCTGTAGATTATCTCTTTACCCTATTAGTTGTTTCCTTTACTGAATAGAAGCTTTTGAAATTGATATGATCTCATTTGTTGACTCTTTGTGTTATTTCTTTTGCTATTACTCTTACGCTGTTCAGAAAGTCCTTGCCTGTGCCTATGTCTTCAAAAGTTTTTCCTATTTTATCTTCCTGTTGATTAAGGGTTTCTATTTTAAGATTTAGTTCTTCAACTCATTTTGATTTTAGTTTAGTAGTACATGGTAAGATATATAAGTCTAGATTCAATATCCTGCATGTGGATAGCCAATTTTCTCAGCACCATTTATTAAAGAGGCTGTCTTTCCTCCAGTGTACTTTTTAGCCCCTTTATGAAAGATCAGATAGCTGAATGTGTCTGGGATTGAAATAACGTTGGTTTTAGGCTAATTACTGAAACTATGGGTTTATTATGCTCTTCCTTACATACCACCTATGATTTGGTGTGACCCCTTCAAAAGTCGGGTGTTGACACTTAATGACCATTGTCATAGTGTAAGGCCCTCTTCCCCAGAAATAAGGCACCATGTTGGAAGCAGAGAGCATCCCTCATTAGATAGTGAAAGTGCCAGCTGCCAGCACTTTGGGACTTCCTGACCTCCTAAATTGCAAGCAGTGAATTTATGTTCTTTAGAAATTAGCCAGTATATGATATTTTGTTATAGTAGCAACCCTTTTATTGATGTAGAATTTTGCAAAGTAACAAATTTAATTTTTATCCAGTATATTACTTTTACTGTTAAAAATTCTTTAATACCAACCATTTAATATCTGCATATATTGTTGTTATTATTATTCAGAAAATATGATGACTATTCAAAAAATTCTATGGTTTGATTTTTCACAGACTATCTACCACTCTGCATAATTACTGCCCAGGCTCATCAATGCTATTAATAGGCACTCCATTTTTTCTGTTAAGTCCCACAAGGACTGCTCCTTCTGAGGGCTCCAATGGAGAAAGGGCCCTCGATCTTGAACGTTGCCCTAGACTACCCACCTAACAGGTCTACCATGACAGAATAGATTGTCACATTCTATTCTAGAGTGAGATCTAAGGAGTTCACAGCCACTAGGACCAAATCTTCTCTTTCCCATGTGGGGACTGCTACAGGACCTTCTATGAACATCAAACATTCATATAAACCCCATGATCTATGACATTTCAACTGATGAAAAGCTAGACATATGATCAGAATGATCTATTTCTACAGACTTATCAGGATTTTAATCCACAATTATGAGTCTTATCAATGGAATAAGAACAATGTTAGAAAGTTTGACTACTAGTTGAGTATTCTAAGTTCCTTGATTCTTTTTTTTTTAAGGCAGAGTCTCACTGTATAATTCAGGAACTGACTGTGTAGCTCAGGCTGGGCTTGAACACGTGACAATCTTCCTGCTTCAGTTTCCCAAGTGCTTTGTTTACAGATGTGCACCGCAATGCCTGCTCGGTCCTTTGATTTTTAAGCACCTGTAACTCCATTAGTTTTACCAGACACAAATGAATCAGTATTCTTTGTGTGAGTGTGTGTGGTACCAGGAATTGAACTCAGGAACTTATACTTGTCAAGCAGACACTTATGCCTCTGAGCTATATCCCCAACCTATGAATTGATATTTTTGACTAGTAGTTAAAGCCAGTTTATTTATAATACTAGAAATGTGACCATTTTTTCCAGTTATGTATTATCTATTTGGGGAACAAATAACCCTAACTTAGTAGCATTGAAATAACTTTTGCCAGGTGAAGTAGCACATGCCTATAATCACAGCTATTTTGGAGGCTAAGTCCAAAGGATCCCTTGAGCCTAGGAGTTTGAGGCAACACAGGGAGATTCTGTTTGAAACTAACAAAAAGCTTGTTATGCTCTCAGGTTCAGAAGATCAGGAATTTAGTCAGGATATAGCACATGCAGTGCATCTCTAATTCATCATGTCTGGGGCCTTAGTTGGGAGTTTAAAAGTCTCATCTTGAAAGGCTATGGGCTGTAGTCATCTGGAGGCTTTTTAATTTTCATTCCTGGCACCTGGGTTGAGATATCTTGAAGGCTGGGCTCAGAAGGGACTGTTAACAAAGCACTGAGAGTTGGCTTGGCCTGGTGGTTGAGTTCCCGGGGAGTATTTAGTGAAGGAACTTGGGAAAAGTGTATGGTGTGAGAAAATTGGAGGAATCTATTATGGCCTTGTAAAACCTAACTCTGAGAATCATATGGCTTGACTTCTGCTACCTTCTCGTGAATGAATCCTAAGTCTTCCTGAGTCACAGAAAGATAGAGATTGCCTCTCACCAATCCTTAATTTAAGTACCAAGAATTCAAACTGTGGCCTCCCACTGAGCTACATTCCCAAGCCTTTATGCTTTTTAAATTTTGTAACAGGGTCTCACTAGGTCAATAAATTGCATGGTCTGGGTTCAAATTTGTGATTCTCCTGCCTCAGTCTCCCAGGGTGCTGGGACTACACTGAAACATCTGAAAACCGAACATCTGAAAACTTTCTTTTTAAGAAAAGTTCTGGGTAGGGTTGTGAGATCTGGACTCCCCCCTGGCCATGATTTTGGACCAAATTTCTATTATAGGCACCAACAAACCAGGCTAACAGTCAAAATGAAGTCACTTGTGCTAGCATCCCCTGTCACCCCTCCCCCCAAAATCCCTTAAACTAAGTTTTAGTTTTGTCATTTGACAATGAGTAACAACAAGATGAGACGAGTTGAGATGAAAAAAAAAAAAAAAAAGGAAAGTCTTGGAGAACTCTGCAAGGTGAGACAAGTTCCAGGGATTGATTGCACAACAGTGTAAATGCACTTCACACTGTCGAACTGACACCTCCCCTCCCCTCTCCTCTCCTCTTTTTTCCTTTCCAGGAATGGGAACCAAAATCTCACACATACTAGGCAAATGTGTTGTGTCACTGAACTATATCTCTAGTCCTGAACTGGGATTACAGGGTATGCTTTTAAAAATGTTATCTTTTATGTTATTTTTTCCCTTTTGCATTCACTATATCTATCAGATTTTATGTCGGAGATGTGGTAGCATTGTAAGGGGGCTGGAAAGCATGTAAATTTTAAAAAATCTGCTGGGACACTTTCACTCGTTTAGTCATTTCACATCCTTTTTTTTTTTTTTCTTCCTTGAGATAGGATCTGACTGTATATCCCAGGCAGGTCTTAAATCAGTGAGCTGAAGTAAACCTCCTGCCTATCTCAGTTCCCTGAAAAATTGGGACTACAAGTGCACCATGGCTGGATTTGTGTATATTTTTACAGAAACATTCAGATTCCTAGCTTGCATTGCTAAATGTCCCCATGCCTCACATCTTACCTGTCCCATCTTGCTACGGCCTGCAGTCCTTCTTCCAGGACCCTTACCATCACCACTGCTCTCCACTTCAAACCCCTTCCAGTGCCGAGACAGAGTAACCTATTAGCAATGCCACATCTTATGGTGGCAAAGGAGTAGTTTTTCTGGGGAAGGAGACAGTGACAGTAAACTCTGTACCTAGACACCTCTCTCTTCTCATCCTTTCCTCCTGCCTCCAAAGATCCAAATAAGTTTCTAGCTCTTCGCTTTCCCCAGAAATCTCCAGCCTACTTGTCATGGCTTTTGAAGTCTGTTTGCTTACTGCCTCTGTGTTCCTCCTCTCACTATTGACTTCCATCTCACCATTGTATTCCCCTACGGGGAGGCGCTGGATTGCAGAGTTTAGGAAACAGTTTATTAATTCTGTGTCCCATTGTCTGCAGAACCCTTTAGGCAACCATAAAATGGGTGTGTGTTTTATCAGTGACAGGATGTGACAGTGACATTTTGCACTCACCACCCTAAAACATGCTACTTGCCAGCTCTCTGCTCTCCTTGCAAACAGAAGAGCAGAGTTGGGATGCAAGCAAGAATTGTGCCCCAGCCGGTCTTTTCTCTATTATCCAATATTCATTTTAAAATACAGATCTAATTATACCTCTCCTCTTTATGTCCTTTGATAACTTGTCATTATATTAAGAAAAAAAAAGACTAAAGGCATTACCTTGATCTCAGGGCCCTGTGTAGTCATATGTCCATCCTTCTGGCCAAAGTTGATGTTCCTTTGGTCTTTTGGTTTCTCAGTGTTCCACATTTCTCTTGTGCCTGTGTATGGAACCTGCTCAACAGACTAGCCACCTCCACACCAGTCCCTCAGGGTCCCCTCCCCAATACAAGCTTAAATCTCTTCCCATGGCCTGAGGATCTCTTATCTACTTTTCAGGTACTAGATATTAGTTCATATGTTCAGAGATGCTTCCTTCCAACAACGCAGAGAGATTCCCAGTTAGACACCTAGAATTCAGTGCGCCTAGTTTTCAAGCACCTGACACTATTTTTAGTTAATTGTTTGTACAATCACCAGATTTACATTTGTCTTCTCTGGAAAATAGTAAGAAGCTGGGTGTGGTGGCGTGTACCTGTAATCCCAGCATTCTGAGAGCCTGAGACAAAAGTTGTAAACCGTCCTGGGCAACATTTAGAGTTCTAAACTGGCCTGGGTGACTTAGAGATTCTCACAAAATGAGAAACAAACAAACAAACAAAAACAAAAAAGGAAAAGGGTTATGGATACAGTTTAGTGAAAAGGTCCAATTCCCAGTATGAAAAGGAAAAAATGTCAACAATATAAAAGCCAAGAGTGTGTGAATGTTTTATTTAAAATTTTATGCCCTGTTCTCAGCACAATCTTCCACAGAGCAAAGATTCAAAATATATTTCTGAATCAGCATAGAAAAGCAGAAGGAAGATGTCTTTTTTAAAAAAATATCATGCTAGATTCAATGTTGAAGAGAATCAAAACACACTTTATTTTTCTCTGGCAAAGTTTGTAACTTCTAATCCAATATTGGAGCCAGGAAGACAGTGATTACTGTTGTAATTAAAGAGAAATGAGAGAAGTAACTACTATTTGCTATTAAATACTTGGGGCATCTTTGAGATATCTTTGATTCCAGGTCTTGAGCAAAATGAACTTCAAACATTATTATTGTCAAAATGAGGACTACTCAAAGACCAATGAGGATATAGGAAAAAGATATAAGAACTAGTGTCAGAAAGAAAAATGATAACAATGGATAATAATTCATTAAATACACAGGTAATTCAGGAGTAATAATGATATTCAGAAAACATGCATTAGAGGCCAGGGAAGGAAACCTCTGCATAACAGAAGAGTGCCTTCCTAGAAACGCAGAAGCAATAATTGGAAAATCAATATTTACAACCACTAATGAACTAATTAATTCATGTGAGGTTTGTCAAAAATCATTGGATGAGAATTCACTGGCGAACAAGATACTTATATGCTCTCACAGTATCACTCTGTTACTCAGTACTGTACAGAGAAAAAGAGGTGTCTTTACAGTGGAGAGACCTGAGGGGCACCACTCTAACTAAGGGATTAAATTTAGCATCAGAGCTAGTGACTAAACTGACATTCTGCTCTTCCTAATGTAAGGTAGATGGAAGTACATATATTATTAGCAAAGTATTCTTGCTGAATGTCTAACCATAAGGAACCATAATTATGAGGTGTGCTATGATACAGATAGTCTGAATTTCTCAATTTGTTGAAGTCTAGTTTGAGTATTAATCTTGACATGTTAATTTGAATGGATTAAGAAATGTCTAGTGAATTAGTAAAGCACAGTTGCGAGTGTCTCCATGGCTGACATGTAGGTCAGCAAACCGAGAGGGGAAGATTCACTCCAGTTGTGGCTGGCACCAACAAAGAGGCCTGTAGCCTAGATGGGATAAAAAGGGAAAGAGGAAGAAAGAAGTGTGCCTGTTTTGCAGCATTTCCATTTTCCTGAGGCAGCATGGCCTCTGCTGCTGTCACTTTGGCCATTGGTCTCTAGGTCTTCAGTTTGTCCAGCCTTCAGCAGAGGCTTGGATCAACAACTCTGCAGTGAGCTGCCAGGCCCCCAGTCTCCACTGGAGCTGCATCCTTGATCCTTCTTGTTCTGTAGCTTTTGGCTTCTTGGACAGAACAACTATCAGATCCTCCAGCTCTCCAGCATGCAGACGGTAACTGTGCATTCTCACACCTCTGATCTTGCAAGGTACCTAATAAATCCACTTGCACAAGTACTCATATATTTTCTATGTATTCCCTTCCTCTAGAGAACCCTAACTACATCTAGTGAGAAGGAAGGAGATTATTCAACATTATGGGGAGAAAAGAAACAAGATAAACAAATGCAGGGTATAATCCTTGCAATAACTATAAGGTAAACTTTGAAGGTAAATTGGAAACATTTAAATATAAACCATATGTTAGGTATTATTATTGATGTTATTTTGTTGGTATGCAATACTGGGGGTTAAATCCAATGCCTGGTTAGGCAAGTGCTCAACTACTGAGCTACACCTTTAGCCCTAAGTAACATTATTGTATCAATTTTAGACTGTACTGTAAGAATGGTGTTGTGATTAAGTAGAAAGGTGCCCTTGTTCTTAGGAGATACCTTTTGAAACATGGTTTCAGCCAAAAAAAAAACCAAAGCAAACACAGAGGGAGTAGCATGTGCACGTGAAGGAGAGGAGGGAAAAAATAATGTAAGTTTCATTGGATTATTCTTTGAACTTTTTGTAGGTTTGAGATTTTCCAAATTAAACAGTCAGGCAAGAAAGTGTTAGGACAAGATGGCTTTAGTTCAATGATTACATCCTTCTCCTGACACTTCCTCTTACCCGAATTAAACAAATTGACTTTGTCATAGTCATGCCTGGACAACAAAGACTTCCCCCACTTCCTGCTTCTTCTGCTTTTGAACAATCCTATGCATATAAAATCTATGGCTCAGAGTCTTGGAAGAAAAACTGGTAGACTGCAGGCTGGAAGGTCTCACAGAGAACCCAGAAGGCTCTGAGCTACAGTTTCCTTGTTTTACTTCTGAAACTCTGTAGTTAGAAAAGTTGCAGGGCCAGAAATATCCCTTTAGAACACTAGTTCTCAAACTAGATAGGATATCAGAATTGCTTGGGGATCTGATGCGCCTCAGAATAATTAAGTCACACCCTAGAATAATTAGATCACGATCTGTGGAGGTGGAAGGCAGGCACCAGTAGGTCTGAAACTCCCCTAGTGATTCCACTGTGCAAATTTGAGAACCACTGCTCTAAAGAAATTTCTCCACATGGAGATATGATATGACTAACAGAGGAATAAGTATTCTCGACATTAGAGTGAGTAAGAAAAGTAACATTTCTGGAGCCCTCACATTCAGAAAGAAAATTGTCATTCAAGGCTGTTGAGATAGAGAGCCCTCAGCCCTCCATTTGTGCAGTCCCTGTCCTTGGCCACAGAGATGACCTACAGTTGCACACAGTAGGGAGAATTTCTCCTCTCATTTCCTGATAGGTGATGCTGGGGAAGAAGACACAGAGCTCTGTGACTAGCTCTGGCCAAAGGAGAATGCAAAATAGCTCATTGTGGTCATGATAGCCAATCATAATATTAGCAACTTAACAGACTTTGTGTTGGGTATGTTGGGAATCTTTCTGTAATGGTTAATATTTCTGGATTATGTAGAAAGCATGTGTTCTAAATTAAAAAAAATTACTAACAAATGAATGTTGGGAATATAATACTTTGGTATCTGCACATTTGCTCTTCTAGTATCTTATTTGTCTATCTTTCCATCAATATCACACTCTCTTGATTACCTAATTTTGTAATAAACCTTGAAATCTGATACTGTTGGTTCCCCAACTTTATTCTTTTCCAAGTTGTTTTGGTTATTCTAGGTCTTTTGTATTTCTTTGTAAACTTTAGTTTATCATTTTCTAAAAAAAATAACCTGATTAGATTTTGACTGAGATTACATGGAATTAATAAGTCAATTTTTGGAGAGATGACATCTTTTTTACATGAGTCTCCTAATACATAGACATTATGTATCTTCTTATTTATTTTTGTCTTAAATTTTTCTCAGCAATGTTTTATAATTTCAGTGTACAAATCTTAGACATCTTCATGAATTTTTATCAATAGATACTGTTAGTGTTTTCAAACTATTGAAAATGACATTTTAAAAATTCAGTTTCTGATTGTTCATTGATAGTATTTGCAACTACAATTGATTTATGCTTATTGATCTTATTTCCTGAAGCCTTGTAAAACTATATTAGTTCTTGTAGTTATTTTATAGATATCATCGGATTTTTACATAGGCAATCATGTTGTCTACAAATAAAAATGACATTATTTCCAGTCTGGAAAAAAATTTTTCTTTTCCTGCCCAGGCTGTAACGTTTGCTACAATGTTGAGTTTTTAAAAAATGGTAGAGGCATAGTTCTGTGGTAGAGCGTGTGCTTAGCATGCACAAGGCCCTGGGTACAATCACATTATAAAAAATAAAAAGAAAGAAACCAGGAGAACAGATATCTCACTTTCATGGTGACCTTAGAAAACATTCAATTTTTTGTCATTAGTTAGGATTTTAGTTGTAGAATTTTCATAAAGTCTAATTACAGTTCCTAAGCAGCTCCAAGCTTGAACTTTACACTACTTGTACAGCAAAGTTTGAAAAATATCTGTGTGATGTCCATAACTTTGCTCAATAGTCGAATAGAAAATCTGACTTGAAAAAACTCTAGGCTGAGAGTAGTCACACGTGGCCTCTTGCTGCAGACACAAAGGAGTGAGCGTCAGTCTAAGCGAAGCTCTTGTGCAGACAACATATAGTACCTGTGAATGCATTGCAACATGCGTCATTGAGCTTTCTTTTCCTCTTTATTTGCGTGAAATATTGTGACTAGGGCTCCAAAGAAAGTTAGTGATACCAGCAGCAAAGCAAAGAGGAAAACTGTGAGAACCACAATAAAGTAAAAGAAAGAAATTGTTGGGAAGTTTATTAAAGTTGTGGAAAAATGAACTCATAAGTGTAATTTTTGGGTCTCAGAACCAATTATTTGGCTTCCATTATTTCTTATGGGTAAAAATCTGTTCAGTTTGTAAACTTTTTGGTGTTCAAGCACGAATTTGAAACAAACTGAGTTCAACAACCACAGTTCCTGTCTACTCCCAAGTTTGTTGAGGGATTGTTATTATTTTTTTTGCTTGTTGTTTTCAGCTCTATTTTATCAGTCAAGAGTGGATGCTGAATTTTGTTATGTTTTACCTCTATGTTTTCTTAAAGAAAATTTTTAAAAATAGAATTTTCAGATGTAGTAGATCTGTGTAGATAGCACAGTATTAATAATCCCTCATGGGCCCATCACTCAACTTCAACAATTATCAATTCATTAACAATATTGTTTCATTTCTGTCCCCATCCCCACCCATATTCATTCTCCCAGATTACTTTTAAGCATATTTTACCATTATATCATTTAAATCATATGCAGAATTTTAGCTTCACAATCACCTGAAAATATCTTAGAAATCAAAATTCTCAGAACCCAGCAAGGTCTTTCTGCATCAGAAACTCTGGGAATAGTATTTAATAAATTGTCTTAACAAGTCCGCAATGTGATCCTGATGCACACTGAAGATCTAGAACCACTGTCCTAAAAGATTAAGAAGCCTTTTGAAAAATGGCTAGGATACAATTCTCACACTGAAAATTTTAAACTACAACTTCATATTATTCTGAATTATCTATTCAGTAGTCCAACTTTCAATTTTCTCATAATTGTTTTGAACATTTTTTTAGTGTTTAAGAATTAGTTTTATGGTTCACTGACTCCTGATCCAAACAATATCCACACGGCGATTAGCTTAATTGTTTTAAGGGTTCCTTGGCACCATCACCCTCTCTCTTCCTCACAATTGCAAATATTCTCTTTCTTGTTGTTTTTTGCATGAAACTTTAATAGATAGAGTTGTAGTCCTTGTCTCTTTAAAAGAGACAAAAATCTGGGCCAGGGATTTAGCTCAGCAGTATAAGCACCCACCTAGGGAGCGCGACAGCAACATCTTGAGTTTGATCCCTGGTACCAGATGAACTACTTTCAGGAGATCTAGAGTTAGTCGCTGACAAGCCTGAGACAGATTTGAGAGCAATTCCTGAACTCAGCTGCACACTCTTCTAATGCTTCGCTGGATCTGCAGTCACGTGTGCTCTGTCAGTTAATTCCAGGAGCAAGCCAGTCTCAGAGTTTTCAGAGAAAGCTAGACAAGAAAATGCAGTCAAACCGGTTTCGATGTCCAGAAATTCTCTCTTTAGTTTTAAATAAAAAGAAACCCACAAATGGTGTATCTAGTCAAGGCTAAACATGATGTTTCCATGCTAAGTAAAACCCATTTGTTCTCTCTCCCTCCACTTTTCCAAGTTGGTTTTTGGGTTACAATTCAGATTCTTCTTTGGTCTAGAGTAAACCCCATCTTGCTTCTTTTTTTTCTTACATAGTAAAAGATGTGTGTCATCTCTCATTCAGAGCTCAGGATGCTCCAGGTACACTCTAACTGGTGGTGCTGGGCTGGTCATTTGATTTGATTTCTTTACAGTACTAGGGACTGAACCGACAGGTGATCTACACAAAAACAAAACAAAACAAAACAAACCAGAAATTCAAAACAGCTTCTTATTAAATTGCCCAGGCTGGCCTCAGTCTTTGATCTTCCTGCCTCAGTCTCTGAAGTGATTGGGATTACAGCAGGGTTTTGTCTCCTGACCTGGAAGTTGGTCACAAGGATGTGTTCAGTTTATGAAAATTCACTTAATGACACACAGATGACCCGAGCACTTTCCTCTGTACAGTTGTGCACTGCATGATGATGTTTCAGGCAGAGACAGACCACACATACTGTGACATGGTAATTAAAATCCCATAAGATTATGAAGGAGCCAAAACATTCTTATTGCCTAGTGGCATACTTGCCGTTGTGACTGTGT
The DNA here is from genome assembly GCA_004027455.1 of Hydrochoerus hydrochaeris. Taxonomy (NCBI): domain Eukaryota; kingdom Metazoa; phylum Chordata; class Mammalia; order Rodentia; family Hydrochaeridae; genus Hydrochoerus; species Hydrochoerus hydrochaeris. Next base: position 14,855 of record PVLA01015057.1, on the reverse strand, counting down.
TACAACTGATTCCAGTGTTCAGTACAGTATTTTCCTGCACAGATTTTTATCCTAGGAGTGACAGATAAGCCATGCCATACAACCTGGATGTGTAGCAGGCTATTCCATCTTGGTTTTTGGAAATACTCTATCAGGTTCACACAGTGACAAAATCACTTTATATTTCCCTGTTGTTAAGCAGTGTATGCTGATATATGTTATAATCTAATATGAAATGAACCTAGTAACACATGTACTTTGTTTAGAGATGCTTGTAAAGAGGGAGAGTATACCTGGGTGGGAACAGGGGCTATATGGGAATGCTCTGTCTTCTCAATTTTTCTGTAATTCTAAACCTGTTCTGAGAAAGTCTTTTAAAATGTATATTATTTTTTACCACAGAGAGTCTATCAGATTCAGTGTTTTATACAATTAAATAATAAACAAGTATTTGGACTGTCAGTGAAATGTTCGAATATTGTCAAGCAGAAGGAAAGGAAAAGGAGAGAGAAAAGGGAGTAAAGAGGGAGAGGAAAGAAGGTAGGAAGGAAAAGAAATGCACGTTAGGAACTAACAAAATTAAAACACGTCACGTAAAATCATCATTCTCACTAGGGACAGGGGCTTAAAATGATTTTGTTTTTTATTTCCAAGCAAGGGTCAGTAACTTGGCTCTGAAAGGAAATAAGAGCAGCAGTGTTGGACACAAACCTAATAGCCAGTGTTACTTTTGTTAGACCTTCAAGACAGCCCGACACACAGACGCCCTACCTAACCCCAGCTCACAGACCTTCCTTGTCTCCCAACTGCTTTTTCCTCACAATCTCAATTTTACCTGTTTCTGGCTTAGGGATGCTAACCATTCTATTCCAGTTTTGGGCTTCAGTGTTTGTTGTCCATGAGCCCAAGCTCCTGGTATCTTCTTCCAGGAAGAGGAAAGTCTCTGTTCAGCACCTTTCCCAACAGGAATGTATAATTAACTGCTGTAGACGAAGGTTACCCTTCCATGAGACAGAACATTGGAACTATTTCCCTGCCTCTAATGATACCCATTATCCATTTTCTATCTATCTTTCCATCCTCCTGTCTTCCTAATCTACAGTGACCTCTATCTATTCTCTGATTCTGTGATGAACTTTTTAAGCTTCCACAAATGGTTGAGAGCATATGGTATTTTCCTTTCTATATCTGGCTTATTTCCCTCAACATTATTTCCTCCAGTTCTATCTATGTTGCTGCAAATGATGAGATTTTATCCTTTTAATGGCTGAATACTATTCTATCACATATGTAAACCACTATGCCAGTTGGGGCAGAGTTTCAACTTGATGGCTTTGGGAACAAGCCCAAACTCTAGAGATTGGTGGAGCACACTTACAGGTGGTCTGGGTGGGTTATGGGGTGTGGTCTTTGGGTCTATGTCTGGTCTCTGCAGTCTTTCCCTGATCTGCTTCCCAGCACCATGAGTTAAGCAACTTACCTCTGCCATACCCTTCTACCATGATATCTCTGCCTTGGAGCCAATCTATCATGGACTAAAACTAAGCAAAGTAAACTCTTCTTTAACTTGTGGATATTGGTATTGCATCTCAGTAGAGAAAAAACTAATACAACAATAATGTCTCTCTCTCTTTTACAACTCCCTTCTTTCATCCTTTCTTTACTTCTTTTTGGTGCTGAGGATTGAATATGCTAAGCTATGATGTAGCATTAAACTACTTTCCCAGTCTATGTGACATTATCTATTCATCCGCTGATGGACATTTAGGTTGATACTATGCTGGGAGCCGTTGAAGCTGGAAATTGAACACATGTGCAGGGCTGTGGCATGGAGGGGGCATGGCTGACCCAAGAACAAAGAGATGCCTCAAAAGGCAAGATAAAGCCACAGCTGAGGATGACTGGCTCCAACCCTAATTGACGAGATAGAGATTGCAGCTACAGATATCTCACTCCTGTAGTGAAGATCAACCTAGAGACTTTCTCCTAAGACAGTTCTCCTAAATTAACATTAACATAATTCTCCTAAATTAACATAGTCTGTTACTTGGAAAAGTCCTTGAACTACTCCTAAGGTCCTTCTCAGTTTCCTGCATTTTTCCACTCTAACCCCTTCCCTGTTTGAAAACTAAGTAAGTATAGGCCACCCAGAGACATTACTTGTCTCAACTCCCAGAGTTGCAAACACTGTTAGAGGGTTTTGATCCTCCTGGAGCCCTAAAATCATACAACTTGTCTCATTTATTTAAGCCTTCAGCATATACTCCTTTGGGAGCTTGGGGATCTTGGTCAGGTCCCTGATAATGTTATGTCTGGACTACTGTGAATAGTGCTCCAATATACATGGGAGTACATGTCTTTTTTATATCCTGATTTCAATTCCTTTGGATATGTATCTAGTTGTGAGATTGCTATATTATACAGCTATTTCTATTTTTCTCTTCTGTTCTCTTTTCCTTCTTTGTTTTCTCCTTTCTCCTCCTACTTCTTCCTCTCCTCTCCTTTTTCCCTCCTCCTACTCCCCCTCATCTCCCTCCTCCTCCTCTACTCCTACCTCTTGAAACAGTCTTTCTATGTTGCCCAAGGCTGGTCTTGAACTTGTGTGTTCAAATGATCCTCAGTCTCCCAAGTAGCTGGGACTGCAGGTGTGCATTGTTATGTCTGGCCTATTTCTAGTTTCTTTGAGGAACTTCTATACTTCTTTCCATAATGGTTGTACTAATTTCTATTCCCATCAACAGCATATGAGAATTCCCCTTTTTCTGTAGATTTGCCAGCATTATTTCTTGTCTTTTTGATGATAGCCATTCTAAGTGGAGTGAAGTGATATCTCATGATGCTTTTCACTTGTATTTTCCTGATGATTCCTGATTGGTTTTTTTTTTCCATTACATTTATTGGCTACTTGTATATTTTCTTTTAAGAAATGTCTATGTAGATCATTTGTTAGGTTTTCAACTGGATTACTTGTCTTTAATTTTGTTTTGTTGTTGTTTTATTGTTGAGTCCTCATGTATTGTGTATATTAACTCCTTGTCAGATGACTAGTTTATAAATATTTTCTCCTTTACTATAGATTACCTCTTAAATGTTGATTTTTTTCCCAAGGGTAATTTTGATGGGTTTAACATTTAAACTGATACACTCAGTAAAGCAGATTGTTCTCCCCAAGATAAATGGGCCTTTTCTTACTTTTCTCTTTGCTGAGATAAAATACCTGGCCCCCAAAGCTAAATAGGGAAAGGTTTATTGTAGCTCACAGTTTGTAGAGGTGACAGTCGATAGTCAGTTGGCTATAAGGCAGGTTGGCATGGCAGAGGGACACCACAGAGGAGAAAGTTCAAGGCAGCAGAAGACAGCAACAACAAGCAAGGGAAGGTGAGAAGCAAGCCTCTTTCTGCCCATTTATTTTATCCAGACTGCTGGGATTAGGGTGGTGCCAATCCAATCACTGGACTGATTCAGCAATCACCTACCCTTAGTCCCTGCATTGCATAAACCATAAATCAATCACAAACTCTAGATTCAGCTGCCTCCAAAAAAGCCCCACCTGAAAGTGCGTAAGGCTTTGAGGGAACATCTAGACATAAATCATAACAGGCCTCATTCAAGGCCTGAATGAAACAGAAGGCTGATTCTCCCTGGATAGGAGGAAATGATTCCTGCCTGGCTGCCCTTAAACTGGGACACTTTTTTTTTTCTTGTCTTTGGATTTAAACTGACACACAGGCTCTTTCTGGTCTTGAACTTGTTGCCCTTCAGATTGGACCAATATCATCAGCCCTGGTTCTCAGGTCTTTGGACTGTGATTGAACTACATCATGAATTTCTCTGGGTTTTCAGTTTTCCAGATAAATAGCATGGATGGGAATTTTAGCCTCCATATTCATAGGAGCCAGTTCTTTATAATCTCTCATCATCATCATTATCATCATCATCGTCGTCGTCATCATCATCTAATCAGCATCTCTGTTCCATCAGCCTTTCCCTTCAGTCTTCTACTATTCTTTTCAGCACTGATATGTTACATTCATTTTTATGTACTATAACTGGCTTATCACCTTAGGATGTCAGCTCCTGGAAAGAGAGTCTTTGTGTTATCTATTGCATTACCACACTGAGTAGAACAGTGTCTGGCACAAAGGAAGTATTTACACCATACCTGCTGAATCAGTGACTGAATCCTCTATTGCTTCATGGCATTTATATTTTTAAATGCTGAAGTAAAAATATTACTTAGTAGTTACAGTAATGAAACAGTACAGTTTTATTCCATACATCTTTATCTTTTCTTCTACTGAATAAAGTAACACAAATTCTAGGGGAACATTTCCCAACGGAGTGATAGCAAATGCAGATCAGTGGTAACAGAAGACAACTAAGTTTTACAAACTTTTAAGAACCTCCGCAGACGGGTCTTTCTTGATAGCTTATATGCCAATAACCACAATGGAATGACATTACAGTGCAGTTTGAAGAGCTCGAATCTAATGTAAACAGTGATTGACTTGGGTTTCAATTGAATTGTTCTTTCAAAATAACCCATCTGACCAGCTGGGAGACCTGAGATAGCAGCAGGGCATTATGTGATAGTAACAGTCTGGGAGTGAACGCAGTTCTCAGACACTCCCTGCTCAGTATGATTGGGCAACACAACTTCTAACTCAACAGTGTACTTTAGGCCAATGGCTTTCTGATCCACAGCATGAAATTTCCTAATGTCATTGACAAGTAGGCCATGATGATGAAACAGCCAATTCTAAATGTACTAATACTCATGATACTATTTGGAGACTGAGTCAAAGTTTCTGTAGCATCCTGATGGCCTCAGATTTTTAAATATGGCAGAAAGAATGTACCCAGCAATTTATTAAAGTTGCTAAACTCAGAGTCTGGAGATGAGTTTAACAATCTCATTGAGGCATAGCTGGGAATTAAACTTTCTTGGGGGGACAATAATCTGATTAAATATATCCTTAATATAAAATCCATCCCAATTAACATAAAAATAATAATGCTATCAAGCCAAAGTATAACCAAGGGGTTGAAAAAGAGCTCAACTTTGTGAAGTTTTAATAAATTGCATTCCTGGTTAGGGTTATCTGCATAGATTTAAGACATTTCTCTTTTACCCTGTTCTGAAATGTCTTTGTATAAATATATGTGAAATTCTGTTTTATATTTGAAAATTAACTATTTTTATTCTTTAAAGTATTACTAAAGCTAATCAAACCAAGCAATCAAATGAAACCAAACTCTGTACACAGAATTTCATAGCATAAAGTGAGGTTCAGCTCCAAGTTTTAGTAATTATTAGCTGTGGAACCCTAAATAAGTTGCTTAACATGTCTGAAGCTTATCTTCCTCAATGCGAGAGACACTCATATGTACATCCCTAATTATGAACAACATGCTATAAGTTGAAAAAAATTGAAAGCTCCTGTAAAAATGTGGAGAGTAATACTTTCTTATAATAAATATGTCTCTTTCCAAAAGAGAATATGATGCAAATCATGAACCATTTATATAATACCATATAATAAAATGGATTATAAAAATTTATTTTATTACCATATAATAAAATGGATTATAAAAATCACCATTACATTTTAAAATTCTTGTTAGAGATTGACCACAAATTTGGTCAGTTCTAAATTCTCACTAGATATATCACAGACATAGATAATCAGTTAAAAATGTGAACCTATTAGACAAAAGCAAACAAACTAGGTTCTTCTTGTGTTTACTCATCTGGGTTACCTATGGAGAAAGCCATAGGTATGTGCTATGCTAGAAAGACACAGAGCCAACTGTAGATTCTCCCTTGCAGTTAAATTTTACTCAAAGGCAAGTTAAAATATTTTAATATTGAAACAAATATAAATCATTTGTTGATTATCTTCTGTGTATCAGATACTCTAATGAGGTGCAGTAGGGAACCAGAGTTGTTGGCTTTCATGGAGTTTGTATTGCAGGACAGAGCAATGGTTGTAAGTTGAACTAGAATTAAAATGAAATTTGCAGATAACCAACCTCCGCATAATTCAAAGAACATAATGTTCTTTTATATAGGAGGAAATAAAAAAAATTTATAATAAAGTGATATTCACTTAGAAATAGACATATGTGTCTATGCATGATTATGCCAGGATGATATAAGATAGGCAAGTACTTGTATCTATCTATAAAAGAACCTGATTATTGTCATTTCTCTTTCCTTGATGTTTTGAAATAAGAGCTAGATATGTATATTGTACCTATATGTACAGTTCCCATTAATTCAACAGCTACACTTAAACAGCATGGAGAGAAGCTGCCATTACTACCATGCTTTCTGACATGGTAACTTTTGGTATAGTCCTAAATAAAACAGAGGATAATATTTGTGGATACTTTAGTTTGAAATAAAACTGTCCATGATGGTTAAAATTTTTATGCAAAAGGCAGTTAGTTTCTAGGCCCAACTAATTATAAATGTATCTTTCACTTACCTACACATTCAGGAGAACACTAAACAGTCATGTCAAACAGGGAGCGATTGTTGGTTGGATTGTCTGAGTTAGGCTTCACAGGGCATTAGCTTCTCTGGCCTCTACCCACAAAATACCAGCAGAGGCCCTTCAATATTTTTGAAAGCCAGAAAACATTCCTACAAAGTCCAAAATGCTCCAAGAAGCATTATTATTCTTTTATTGGATAACCACTATTGTAACTGTAGAAGATAAAAAGTAAATAATGCTAAGTAGCGGTAAGTACTATGAAAATAATAAATCAGCACAGATATGTTTCAGCATATGAGGTTCTTTGCTGGGCAGTTTGCAGGTGTGTGTGTGTGTGTGTGTGTGTGTGTGTGTGTGGTTCCGGGGATGAAACCCAAGGTCTTATGTGTGCTGAGTTAATTCTTCAATACTGAGTTATACCCCCTGCCCAAGACTGTAGGTTGGAACTCAGGCTTACAAGTAAGTTTTAGGTTAGAGTTGAGATGGACTCACTATATGGGAAGGGCTGTACAGATTGCTGGGGGCAAGAATCTTCCTTTCTGACAGTGAATCAGTGCACAGGCTGGATGGGAGGAACCAATAGCAAACTTAAGAGCAGAAAGAAGTCCACCAATTCTGGAGCATAGTCAGCATAGTAAGAAAGCACTGACTTTTGGGGGACATGGAGAGGGTGAGAGTGTCTAAACAGTTTTTATGTGATGTTGAAAGTCTTGTTAGGTAAACAGCAACCCCATATTAAACCACACTCACAAAGACTGGTTTCTTGGCCTGAGATATGTAGATCTTGAGGAGATAATGCTTTTCCAGCAAGAGCAGGAATTATCTATGGCTTACAGTGGACTCCTGGGAAAATGCTCAAGAAGCTGGGATGATTATTTAGAAAGAGTTCTGTTTTATTGCTGCTATATAAAGGGCACTATATTTAGCACTTTAATATACCTCAAATTCTTACAAACTCTACAAGATATTTGTCAACATTTCCATTATATCAGGGAGTTACTCAGATGGTCAGAGCTGTAATTACTGAAATCCAGAGCTATCAAACTTCAGCACAATGTTTATATAAATGGAATTTGCATAGTTTCATGGTGGGTATGTCTTGCATCCCAGTTCTGCCATCATGGTCAGTGATGCTAAGTTCCGGATTGACAAAGCTATAAAATTCCTTTTCTCCTTCTGTCTCTTCAGCCAAGAACATAAATATCTCTTGGTAACATTTGCCAAGAACAAGCAGATCTCTTTGATAGTTTGAGGTTACAACAAATTATCTTTATTGTCTTTTCTGATTACATAGGTATCCTTCCTGTAAATTTGTAAGCTTTCTAAATGAGGCTAAAACACACACCTAAGGCAGCAACTTAGGCAGAGAGGTGCAGGGGATGTAATAAAGCAAGAGTCTGATTCTTGACTCAGCTTTTTCTCATGGTGTCTTATCTTGGGTACTCACTGAGATGGCTAGATTTGAACTCCAAACCCGAGTCACAGCTATCCCTGTCTCTATCTTATTTATAGTAGTGACCTCATTTGTCTCTCTGAACAGTTGCAAACTGTACCAGTAATTCTTAGAGGCAAGGGATAGGAAGGTAATTCTGATCAGAGAAAAAAAGACAGCTAAGGACCCAAAATTTCAGCCTGATGCAAACCAGAGGATTCTAAATCAAGGGAAAATACTACTACGCTCCATTAGGAGAACAAAACAGAGGCAGAATGGGAGCTCTTTGCCAGCTCTTCATTGCTCTTTACATTCCTTGTGGCCCTGTCCCTTTATCTAGTTTTTGAATGGCTCTCCACTTGTACCTGGCCTTAACTCGCTTCATTTCAGCACCTATTTCTCCCAATCCTAGCGGCACCTCCAGGTTCTCCGTGTGCACGGCGTGGGCCATGGAGATTTAACTACCGTCACTGGGTTACGCACTTTCATTAGCTAACAGAGATAGCGTGTGTGTTGGGTGAGTGGGCCGCGGGGGAGTCTGAGAAGGGTAGCGGGCAGCTCCACGGAGAACAGGATCGAGTCGCCCTGTCACAGCCAGTCGCACCCACCAGGTGTCAGCAGCGCCCCGCACCGACTGTAGGCAGCCAACTTCTCCCAGCCACAGAGCTGTCCAAGTGGACGCCGAGCCCCGCCCACCTGTCGAGTTTCCGGTCACGTGCCTCCGTCGCTGCCCAATCAGCATGGGGAGCCCGCAGGCTCGAGATTCAAACTGGGACGCTGCCTGCGGTGGCTACCGGCGCTGGCTCCGCTGCAGGGCAGCTGGGAGCCGGCCATGGAGCACCGCCTTGTGGGGCCCGGGCCATACCGGGCCACTAAGCTGGTGAGTGTGGGGGGACCCGGGCGGAGCCTCCCGCGCCGCGGTCCCCTGGGACAGCCTGTGGACTGCCAGCCCGAGCCGGCGTGTGGAGGCGGAGGTGTGTCGGCTGCGGCCCTTTTTCTGCCCGAAACTCAGAGAAGGGCTAACGGGGTCTGGAGCCCAGCGTGACTGGAATGCGTGTAGCATCGTCCCCGAAAGGTGGCCTGGCTTCTCAGAAATAAACCGAGCCTCCCAATTTAAAGCGCCGCGACCAGGCCCATCCCCTGCCCCTTTGTCCTTTGAAACCTAACGCCCGCATCTGGGAGGGCGAAGACCCAGCCTGTAACCTTGGGGTCACCCCACCTTTTCCCTTTCTAACGGTGCCTAACACAGGGGTGGATCACCCTGACCCACTTTCGGCCCGTGGCGTTTCTGTGCGCACAGACCTAACTGCGGGATAGCTGGGATGATTGGAAAGAGCCTTTGCATAGTCTGGTGGTCGAGGGTGCTTCCTATTCTCCTGGAAGGAAGGCTTTGATATTTGGAGGTATACTTCATCAGCTTTACAGCCTGGAACAAGTAATTTTAATGGTTCCTGCCTTAGATGATTAGCACTGTGGAATGTGTGGTAACATCTTGGTATGTTCGTGGCAAGGTCTTAGAGGCCATTCTATGAATGTTTTACGCTAATTTGGGAGGAAAGCAGTTGACTACTTGGATTTAACTTGGAATTGAGTCTCGACGTTGTTCTATGCACCCTAAGCAGTATGCAGGAAAAGATGGGAACTGAGTTCCAAAGTCTGTTAGTCTCACATGTGAGTGAAATGAAAACACTGAGTAGTGGGTATTATGTTGATTTTTGTTTGTTTGGTTTGATAGTGGGGATTGAATTTATTCAGTGCTATGCAAGTTCACCACTGACCTACTTTCTAGCCACATCTCCTTTTCTTTCTAAAGCCAGCCACACACGGTGGCTGCAAGCTAAGGGGTCAAACCAGAACTAAGAAGGCTACCCTCTTGAAGGAGAAACTATGGCTGGGAACGAAGATACCACCCTTTTATTGTTTAAAAATTTTAAAAAAAATTTAAAAATTTTTTTGGCAGCACTGAGGAGTGAACCAGGGAGCACTGAGTTACAAGCCAGCCTTTTTGATTTTATTTTGAGACAGAACCTGGCTGGACTTGAAATTGTGATCTTCTTTCCTTTGCCTCACAAAGCCACCGTTACAGGTGCATTCCACTGCACTGGCAGGCAGTTCTTTACTTTTTAAATTAGGCTCATAGATTGTATTGAGAATTTGATAGAGAAAACTGATCACTTTTCCAAAGTACACATACCACATACTTGTGAAAATTTATACATAATTTCAGGGGATTTGGGGTGTGTGTGGTCTGTGACACTCACTTGGTTTAACACAACCAATTATTTGCTTATAATTCCATGGGCCAGCAACCTGGACTAGACTCAGATTAGTGGTTCTTCTGATGGAGGTCACTTGTGTCACAATTTTCTGGTGTCTTAGTTACTTTTCTCATTGCTGAGACAAAATACTCAACAACCAAAATTAAAGGAAGAAAGGTATATTTGGCTTATAATTCATAGCAGTTTCAGTCCATAGTCATCTGACTCTAAGACATGGCAGAGGGATATCACAGAGGAGAAACAGTCCATGGCAAAGCAGGCCAGACAGAAGGCAGCAAGTAGCAAGCAAGTGACTAGCAAGACCACACGTCTTTATGTCCCTTATATCTTGCCTAGGCTAACCACTCCTAATTTTATCATTGTACCATATGAATCAGTCCTTAATTCCAGCTGCACAAACCCTAGATCCAGCCACCTCTGAAAAGCCTCACCTATGACTGCATGAGGCTTTGGGGAATCACATAGATAGAAGCCATAGCATCTGATGAATTGACTAGGATTTGGATGTCCTAAGATGGCCCCTCAATTTGGCTCTGACTTTAGTTGGGTCTAGTATCTCTGGCAGATTATCTCAGATATCAGCACATGGTGGTCTGATGGTTCCAGTGTAGCTGAATTGTTGGTTTCTTTCTTTCTTTTTCTTTTATTGGAACAAGGAATCAAAACTCAGGACCTCGTGCTTGCCAGGCAGGTGCTATGCTGCTGAGCTAAAACCCTGGCTCAGCTGAATGGTTTCAACATAGGACTTTCCACTCAAATCTCACTAACTAAAGCAAGTAAAGTAGCTAACCCTAGATTCTAGAAATTATCTTTGCTTTATAATGGGCAGAGTGGCAAAGTCACATTACTGAGGTGCCTGCAAAGAGGGTGGGAAGAATTGCTGCATTCATCTTTGCAAATGATCTATAGATACTCAAAATGACTCATTCATTTTTTTCAACAAATATAAACTTAGGTTTTCTCTTGGGCTAGCCTCTAAGAAGGTACGGGTGGTGATGGCAGGTATTGAGTAGAGTTTTTAAAAATAGTGTTTTCTTTTTTTCCCCACATTAGTAAAAAACCTTTATTTGTGTCAGTCATTTTATCAGAATGGTCAAATCTCGTGTTGTCTCTAGATTCTTCCTTTTTTTCTCATCTTTTTCTCTGCTGCAGCAGAAGCAGAACCAGCAACACGAGCTGCAGAACTGGGACAGCAGAGCCCTACCAGCAGGCGGCTGGCAAGTGTGGCAATACCACTGGCATGGCATCTTCAGAGGTTTTCCCTTTCAGCTCACTGATGACTTAGTTGAGCTAGTTGTCTTCCACCTTGATTCCCACACTGGCCAGGATTTTTTTGATGGCTGTCATGTTTGGGGAGGAGTTGTCTTCAAAGGGAGCCACCAAGTAGGAGATGACAGCCCATGTGGGTTGAGGAAATACAGACCTGATTCATGCAACCTTTAATGGTACTGGAGAGTGAAGGGAAAGGGAAAAAAACAGTGTTTTCATTACTGCTTCTACTTAACAGTTTGGCTTGGCCATTGAAGCCATTCTGGTATCAAGGCTGTTGGTAGGCCTGCCTTTCGGGATGAGATAGAGATTGTGCCTTATTACAGATTTCAAAAATTTTATCAGCAGTCTGTCCTTATCTGTGGGGAATATGACCCAAGATCTGCCAATGGGGGCTGAAACTGCAATTCATACCTATCTCTATATTTTCTGTTGTATACTGTACATAAGATGAAATTTGATTTATTACGTAAACACTGTAAGAAATTAATAGCAATAACTAATAATAAAATAGAACAGTTATAACAATATATGCTAATAAAGTTGCCAGCTGTCATTACTTTTGCATTTTGTAGCCATTATTAAATAAAATAAAGGTTGCTTGAATACAAGCACCTTGATACCTCACTAGTCACTATGATAATCTAGATGACTAAATGACTAACGAGTGAGTAGCATTATACAGTGCAAGTATGCTGGTCAGATGGATGATTCAGACCCCAGACAGGATGGCATGAGATTTTACTGCACTACTCAGGATAGGTGTGACTAGAATCCTATGAATTATTAATTTTTGGAAGTTTATACTTTTAGACCATGGTTTATCATGAAACTTTGGGTAAAGGCTGAATTATCATATTCTCTTGTAGGGAGGTAAAATGCCGCCCCCTTCCAAACCTTATTCATAGTACTTATGCAAGGAAATAGTAAGGTTCTGGACCTTGGCACGACTCATCCCTGTTTTAGAATAAAAAATAAATAACACTATAACTGGAGCTGTTTTTTAAAGTATCATTCACAGAAGTATATGAGCTCTGTATCCTATTTTTTCTTGCCACAAAAAATTTTTACAAATTTTTAAAATTTTTATACATGTTTGCCATGCATAATGATTATGTTCATTGAGGGGATTGGTACATGTTACATCTTAATTCCTTTTGCTTTCTCTTCTCTTTCCCTGTCCCCTTCATTGCTTGGTCCCTTTTGCAGCTGCAAGAGATTTATGTCCCTTTTTTCCTGTTCTCTCTTTTCATATATATATATATATATATATATATATATATATATATACCATTATGTTCTGAGTTACATTGAGATAATATCAAAGGAATTTGTAAAGAAATACTTCTTCCTCTACATGTTTTTTCTTCTTACAAAATGATATTTAGGCCAGGTTTAGACTGGCCAGGTTAAACAAAAAAATTACGTAGATAGTTCGTGAAAATGATTTTACTAAAATTTCCCAGGCGCTCAGTTCAGTTTTCAGCTGTATTCCATTTGAGAAACATAATGTTAAACTAAAATTTGTGAAACCTGGAAAACAATAGCCAGTTTTTTTTTTTTTTGACAGTGAAGATTCCTGATATTTGAAATTACAGCTGTCATTAAAGGTAAAATCTGTTTTTTGCCAGTATGATTCAGTTGGTTTTTTTTTTTTTTCCTTTTCTTTTTGGTACCGGGAATCAAACTCAGGACCTTGCTCTTGCCAGGCAGGTGCTGTGCTGCTGAGTTGTACCTCTGACCCTGATTCAGTTGTGTTTTAAAGCTGGTACCAGGTAAAGCAGAGTTTGTGACTAGTCAGTCCTCTCTTCACTTCTTTTTCTCCCGAGCTCTCTGTCAAAATACCTGCTCTGCAGGAAAAGCTGTGCTGTTGGCATACAGAGCAGGCCTTTGCTTCCTTCATAAATGGCTCACTAGATCTTCTCAGAGCCTGCACTGCTCCGTTTCCTAAAGTACCAAGGTCTTATTTGAAAATAACATTTTATGGATTAGATAAATATTTATGGCAGAAATCAAATGACAAACCCAATTACGACGAATGTAGGAAGTAGTTACTTCATGAAAATAACTTTCAAATTTGTAGCTCATGTATAAATAGTTCACTGTTTTAAGGTGAGGAGAAAGAAAATCCTTCTTCTAAAAACTAATCTACTGATCTTGGCTGAGTGAGGCTGCATGTGCCTATAGTCCGAGCTGTTCAGGAGGCTGAGGCAGGAGGATTGCTTGAGCTTAGGAGTTGGAGGCCAGCCCCAACAGCACAGTAAGATCCTGTTTCAGAGCAGCAAAACACCAACATTAAAACAAAAAACAACAACAAAAAAAAAATCCAAACCTAAACTAAACGTTGCTCTTTACTTCACTTTATTCTGAATCATTCATATGCTCTAACATGATTTAATACAACTTATAAACTTTAAAAGACTTATAGTTACCCTTTGAATCTGCTAACAAGGTAAGATCACATGTCTAGTGTGTGTGAAAAACAGCTGGCTTGAATGTAGTTTTCTCCCTTCTCCTGTGCCAGTCCTCTTTATAGCTCCACTGTTATGATTTTATTTTTTATTTTTTTGGTATTAAGGAAAGAGATAAAATAAATGTCCTAGACAAAAGACACAAAGTACATTTCAACACTAGGTATTATAACTTACAGTTTGGCTTATGATAAAGCAAAAAGTGTAGGTGAATTCTTTCTTCCTTAAACTTGCAGTCTAAATTAAATAAGTTAGGCAAAAAATTTTCTTAATTACAAAACAAACCAGTTATATTCCTTTAACATTTATATCTTCAAATTTAATATGTTATGGAAAAAAATCGCTTCTCAAGAACTCTCATTTTTTAACATAAAAATTACTTAAAGACAACATAATTATTTCTCTTTCTGAGCACAGTAACCAAATAATCACATAATTGTATTTTAAAACAAGTAGGGGCAGAGTCCAAGATCTTCCTTGGTCTCCAAACATTTAGAATAAATATCTCATGGATGATGTAGATACAGTACATGGTAAATGTCATTAATAGTACAAATAAATGAATTTAAAATTGTTTTTATAAATTCTTGTTTTTAATTATTTATAAATGTTTTTCGATGAGACTGACATACTGACTACTGCACCAAGAAGTCTGATAAATTCTTGCTTTAAAAAGAGATATGAAGGCTGGGGATGTAGCTCCGTGGCATGGTGCCTGCCCAGCAAGCTCGAGGTTCTGAGTTTGAGCCCTTATACCCCTGACTCAAACAAACAAACAGTGAAAAAGTGATATGCACCTTTGATGAGAATCTTATTAGAAATTTTGTAGTATGAAATGAAAACTTGCATTCAATAGAATAGTTGAACACCCAACCAGAATCCTAATGAGATTATTTACAGTATTTGGTACTGAGGATTGAGCGTG
>PVLA01015056.1:0-27206 GCA_004027455.1 Hydrochoerus hydrochaeris | reverse complement strand
TTAGAAGTTGTCTCCCATGTAAAGATAGAAATAACAACATTAGTAAAGCACTTGTTGAATGCAGCTAAAGAAGAACTAGAGAAAAAAGTACCTGAGCATGAGAAACTGATTCAAACATTGAATGAACAATATAGAAAACAAGCAGAATTCATGAAACAAACTCAAAGAGACACCCAAGAAACAAAAAATTCTATTGAAAGCATACAAAACTGCCTAAAGGAAGCTGAGGATAGGATTTCAGACCTTGGGGACAGGATCACAGTTAGCGATCAGGAAAGGATAGAACTTTTAAAAATAACAAAGCAGCATAAAATGACAATCCAGAAGCTTCATAATGATGCCAAAAGCAACAATATAATAATAATGGGCATTAGGGAAGATACAGGAGGGCAAGAAATGACATACATAAAGTATTTACAGAAATAATAGCAGAAAATTTCCTAAACATGGGATAAGAATCTGATATGCAGATAAGTGAGGTATATAGAACACCAAACAGTCACAATCAACATAAATCGACACCCAGACACATAATAATTAAGATCTCAGACTACAGAATAAAAACAGAATACTAAAAGCTGTCAGAGAAAAGACACAACTCACCTATCAGGGAAAGCCCATTAGAATCTTGGTAGACTTTTCAGCACAAACCCTCAAGTCAAGAAGAGCTTGGAGTGAGGTATGTACCCAGCAAAACCTTCATTCAAATTTAATGGAGAAACAAGATACTTCCATGACAAAGAACAGCTGAAGAAAGTCATGTCCACCAAACCAACCCTAGAAAGAGTATTGAAGGACATACTAGACAGAGATAAAAATGACCACAACCCCCAAAACAACAACAGAAAGAAAAGTCCAAATAGGATAAGCAATTAAGAGGAAAAGCAGAAAGAAACAACTGGAACATACCATGGCAAAGTCAAGCCAGTACATATCAGTGCTATCTATAAATATAAATGGCTTCAGTTCACCTATAAAAAGAAATAGAGTGACAGAATAGATCAAGAAACAGGATCTCACAATATGCTGTATACAAGAAACATATCTGACCCAAAAGGAAACTCATACATTAAAAGTCAAAGCATAGAAAACAGTATTCCATGCAACAGGAACACAGAAAAAAGCATGGTTAGCTATTCTATTGGCAGACAATATGAACTTCAAACCTAAAATGATTAAAAGAGATAAAGAAGATCACTACATACTTGTTAGTGGTAAAATTCAAGAGGAAGAACTAACAATTATAAATATATATGTGCCAAATACAGGAGCACCAAACTATATAAGACAGATAGTAATGAACATGAAAAACCAAGTACACAAGAACACAATTATAACAGGAGATCTTAACAGCCCATTGTCACAAAGAGATAAATCAACTAGACAAAAAGTCAGCAAAGAAATAACAGAACTGAATCATACCTGTGAGCAATTGGACTTAGTAGATGTTTACAGAGTATTCCACCCAACCACATCAGAATACACATTCTTCTCAGCTGCACATGGGACATTCTCCAAAGTAGACCATATATTATCCCATAAAACATTCTTAAGTAACTGCAAAGGTATTGAAATCATACCATGAATAATATTTGATCATAGTGCACTGAAATTGGAAATTAATGGCAAAAGAAATTGTAAAAACTGCATGAATACCTGGAAATTAAATAACAGCCTTTTGAACAACCAGTGGGCTACAGATGAAATTAAAGAAGAAATAAAACAATACCTACAATTCAATGAAAATAAAGAAACAACATACTGTAATCTGTGGGATGCAATGAAAGCATTCTTAAGAGGGAAATATATAGCAATAAACTGTCATATCAAGAAAACAGAATGAGCATAAATAAACAACCTCATGCTCCATCTCAAGCTTTTGGAAAATGAAGAGCAAGCTAAAGCCAAAGCTCATAGAAGAGAGGAAAATGTAAAGATTAGAGCAGAAATCAATGCAATTGAAACTAAAAAAACAATACAGAGAATTAATGAATCAAAAAGCTGGTTTTTTGAGAGAATAAACAAAATTGACAAACCACTAGCTAAGCTTATCAAGAGAAAGAAAGAAAAAACCCAAATTCATGCAATAAGAACTGAAAAGGGAGAAACTACTACAGATCCCATGGAAACTCAAAAGATCATGAATACCTACTCTAAAAATCTATCACATAGAGTGGAAAACACAGAGGAAATGGACAGATTTCTAGAAACATATGGACTACCAAAGCTCAACCAAGAAGATATAGCAATTTTGAACAACCCAATATCAACTATTGAAATTGAAAATGTAATTAAAAACTTACCAACAAAGAAAAGTCCAGATCCTGATGGATTCACAGCTGAATTCTACAAGAAATTTAGAGAAGATTTGATGACAGTACTCCTGAAACTCTTCAATGAAATTGAGAAAAAAAACCAATCCTCCCTAAATCATTCCTGGAGGTATTACTCTGATACCAAAACCAGAGAAAGATGCAACCAAAAAAGAGAACTATAGGCCAATCTCACTAATGAACATTGATGCAAAGATTCTCAACAAAATACTGGCAAATAGAATGCAGCAAATCATCAAGAAGATTATGCATCAAGACCAAGTGTGGTTCATTCCAGGAATGCAGGGATGGTTTCACATATGCAAATCAATAAATGTAATACACCACATCAACAGAACCAAAAACAAAAACGACATGGTCATCTCAATAGATGCAGAAAATCTTTTGACAAAGTCCAACTCATGTCCATGATAAAAACCCTTTAGAAACTCGGAATACACTGCATCTACCTCAACCTTATAAAGGCCATCTATGAAAAACCAACAGCCAACATTATACTAAATGGACAAAAACTAAGATTTCTCTGTAAAATCAGGAACAAGGCAAGGATGTCCACTCACCATTCCTTTTCATCATAGATCTGGAAACACTAGCCAGGGCCATCAGACAAGAGAGATAGAAATAAAAGGAATAAAGATAGCAAAGGAAGAAGTTAAATTATCACTATTTGCAGATGACATGATACTCTATATAGAAGACCCAAAACACTCCACTAAAAGTCAACTGGAGATTATAAACAAGTTCAGTAGTGTAGCTGGATACAAAGTCAATGCTCAAAAATCAATAGCATTCCTGTACACAAACAAAAAACTCACTGAGAGAGAAATTATGGAAATATCGCACTTTACAATAACATTTAAAAAAAGAAATACTTAAGAATCAACCTAACTAAAAATGTAAAAGACCTACATACTGAAAATTATACTATGCTGAAAAAGGAGATTTAAGAGGATATTAGAAAATGGAAGGACATTCCTTGCTCTTGGTTAGGAAGAATCAACATTGTGAAAATGGCTATACTCCCAAAACTGTTATACAGATTTAATGCAATCCCAATCAAAATACCATTGACATACCTCACAGATCTAGATAAAACACTCCTAAAATTCATTTGGAAACAGAAGAAACCTAGAATAGCAAAGGCAATTCTAGGAAAAAAAAGCAAGGCTGGAGGCATCTCAACTCCTAACTGGAATTTATACTGCAAAGCCACAGTGATCAAATCAGCTTGGTACTGGCAAAGAAATAGATCTGAGGATCAATGGAACAGATTAGAAGATGCAAGCACAACTACAAAGACACTCAGCCACCTGATATTTGAGCAAGGGGATAAATATGTCCACTGGAAGATGGATAGTCTCTTTAATAAATGGTGTTGGAAAAATTCGCTCTCTACACGCTGAAGACTGAAACTAGATCTGTGCCTATTACCATGCATAAAAATAAAGTCTAAATGGATCAAGGAATTCAATATTAAAACAGAAACACTAAATCTACTGGAAGACAAGGTAGGTAGAAGTCTTGGAGACATAGGGGTAGGCAGAAGATTCATGAACCAAACGCAAACTGCACGGAAACACTTCAAAGAATCAACAAATGTGATCTCTCATTATTGAAGAGTTTCTGCACTTCAAAGGAAATCACCAACAGAGTGAAAAGGAAACCAACAGAGTGGGAAAGAATTTTAATAAGCAACCCCTCAGGCAAAGGACTTGTGTCCAGGATATACAAAGAATTGAAAAACATCAACCCCAGAAATTCAAAGACCCTCTCCAAAAATGGGCATCTGAGAGGAACACACAGTTCTCGGAGAAAGATATACAAATGGCAAATAAATACATGAAGAAATGTTCGCCATCACTGCTCATTTGAGAAATGCAAATTAAAACAGCATTGAGATTCCACCTTACTCCCGAAAGAATAACTGCCATCAAGTAATCAACTGAAAACAAATGTTGGTGAGGCTGTGGGGAAAAAGGAACACTGCTCCACTGTTGGTGGGAATGTACACTGGTGCAACCATTATGGAAATCCATATGGAGAATTCTGAGAAGACTAGGATTGGAAGTTCCATTCAAACCAGCTATCCCTCTCCTGGGTATTTTCCCCAAAGAACTGAAAAGTTCATATCACTGTGATATATGTGCCCCCCATGTTCATAGCAGCACAATTTGTAATAGCTAAATTCTTGGAAACAACCAAGATGCCCATCAACTGCAGAGTGGATGAAAAAGATGTGGCATTTTTATACAATGGAATATTACTCAGCTATAAAAAAGGATGATCTTGAGGCCTTCATAGTCAAATGGAGACAACCTGAGACTATCCTCATTAGTGAAATAAGTAAGAATTGTATTTATAAATATCATATTGTGTCTCTAGTGTAAAAAGTAAATAAGGACTACAAGTGTAACAAAACCAAAATGTGTAATTGCTTTTGTAAAAAAGAGAGGAAAAGAAAGTGCTCTAAGGGATATAACTGCATGTAAGTTTGAGTGTGTAAAATAGATGACCATATTGCTGAATCTTTGTTGGATCTTTGAGCAAAACTGTTTGTAGTCTGACTGTTTGAATATTTACTATGCATCCTTTAACTTTGTAACTTGACCAACTACATCCAGGATGACAGTATGCAATTTATAAATTACTGATTTCTTAGTGGGGCTTTTTCTCATTCTCCTTTTTCTTTCTTTCTGTTAGAATTCTGTATTATTGCTACCCTTTTTTTTGTTTTTAATTTCTTTTTTTCTTCTCTTTAAATAAAAGTTTAAAAATGTATTATTGCTATTGTAAAAAAAAAAGGAAATAGGAAGTGCTATAAAAGATATAGCTGCATGTATGTTTAGATGTGTGGGATTGATGACCATATTTCTAGGTTCTTGTTGGATTCTTGAACAGATCTGTTTGCACTCCCACTGCTTTAGTGCCTACTTTGTGTGCTTTAATCTGGTAACTTGAATAACTATATCTAAAAGAACAATGTGTAATGTATCAACTAGTGATTTCTTACTATTTATCTTCTTTTCTTGAAATTCTGTAATATTTATACATTTTTCCGTTTTTTTTCTCTTTAAATAAAAAAGAAAAACTAAAAAGGACTTCCATCCAGAATATATAAAGAATTGAACACATCAAATCCCCCAAATTCAAAGACCCTCTCCAAAAATGGGCATCTGGGATGAACACACAGTTCTCACAGAAAGATATACAAATGGCAAATAAATACATGAAGAAATGTTCGCCATCACTGGTCATTCGAGAAATGCAAGTTAAAACAGCATTGAGATTCCACCTTACTCCAGAATGAATAGCTGCCATGAAGAAATCAACTCATAACAAATGTTGGTGAGGCTGCGGGGAAAAAGGAGCACTTCTCCACTGTTGGTTGGAATGTAGACTGGTGCAACTATTATGGAAATCCATATGGAGAATTCTCAGAAGACTAGGATTGGAAGTTCCATTCAATCCAGCTATCCCTCTCCTGGGTATTTTCCCCAAAAAACTGAAAAGTTCATATCACAGTGATATATGTGCACCCATGTTCCATAGCTGCACAATTTGTGATAGCTAAGTCCTGGATACAACCAAGATGCCCATCAACTGCAGAGTGGATGAACAAGATGTGGCATTTTTATACAATGAATTATTACTCAGATATAAAAAAGGATAATCTTGAGGCCTGCATAGGCAAATGGAGACAACTTGAGACTATCCTCATTAGTGAAATAAATAAGAATCATATTTATAAGTATCATATTGTGTCTCTAGTGTAAAAAGTAAATAAGAACTACAAGTGTAACAAAACCAACATGTGTAATTGCTATTGTAAAAAAGAAAGGAAAAGAAAGTGCTTAAAGGGATAGTAAAGTAAAGATAGTAAAGAATATAGTAAAAAATTGAAAAACATAAAACCCCCAAAATTCAAAGACCCTCTCTAAAAATGGGCATCTGAGATGAACACACAGTTGTCAGTGAAAGATATAGAAATGGCAAATAAATACATGAAGAAATGTTCGCCATCACTGCATGTAGGTTTGAGTGTGTAAAATAGATGACCATATTGCTGAACCTTTGTTGGATCTTTGAGCAAAACTCTTTGTAGTCTGATTTTTTTAATATTTACTCTGTATCCTTTAAATTTGTAACTGGAACAACTACATCCAGGATGACAGTACATAATTTATAAATTACTGATTTCTTAGTGGGGCATTTTCTCATTTTCCTTTTTCTTTCTTTCTTTTAGAATTCTGTATTGTTGCTACCCTTTTTTCTGTTTTGCATTTTTTTCTCTTTAAATAAAATTTTAAAAATGTAAAAAAAATACAAAGAATTAATGAATCAAAAAGCTGGTTTTTTTGGCAGAATAAACAAAAATGACAAACACCTAGCTAACCTTATCAAGAG
Organism: Hydrochoerus hydrochaeris; assembly: GCA_004027455.1. Classification (NCBI taxonomy): domain Eukaryota; kingdom Metazoa; phylum Chordata; class Mammalia; order Rodentia; family Hydrochaeridae; genus Hydrochoerus; species Hydrochoerus hydrochaeris. The sequence continues at coordinate 20,469 of PVLA01015056.1, read as the reverse complement.
AAAGAAAGAAAAAAACCCAAATTCATGCAGTAAGAACTGAAAAGGGGGAAATTACTACAGATCCCATGGAAATTCAAAGGATTATGAATACCTACTTTGATAATCTCTACTCACATAGAGCGGAAAACACAGAGGAAATGGACAGATTTCTAGAAACATATGAACTACCAAAGCTCAACCTAGAAAATATAGCAATTTTGAACAACCCAATATCAGCTATTGAAATTGAAAACATAATTAAAAACTTACCAACAAAGAAATGCCCATATCCTGATGGATTCACAACTGATTTCTACAAGAAATTTAGAGATGATTTGATGCCGATACTCCTTAAACTCTTTAATGAATTTGAGGAGAAAGCAGTCCTCCCTATATCATTCCTGGAGGCAAGTATTATTCTGATACCTACCAAAAAGGAGAACTATAGACCAATCTCACTAATAAACATTGATGCAAAGATACTTAATAAAATAGTGGCAAATAGAATTCAGCAAATCAACAAGAAGATTATACATCATGACAAAATGGGGTTCATTCCAGGAATGTAAGCATGGTTTAACATAGGCAAATCAATAAATGTAATACACCACATCAATAGAACCAAAAGCAAAAACCACATGGTCATCTCAATAGACACAGTAAAAGCTTTTGACAAAGTTCAACACACATTCATGTTAAAAACCCTTCAGAAACTCGGAACACATTGTGTCTACCTCTACCTTATAAAGGCCATCTATGACAAACCAACAGCTAATATTATACTAAAGGACAAAAACTGAAAGTTTTTACTTTAAAATCAGGAATGAGACAAGGATATCCACTATCACCACTCCTTTTCAATATAGTTCTGGAAACACTAGCCAGGGCAATCAGACAAGAGAGACAAATAAAAAGAATTAACATAGGAAAGGAAGAACTTAAATTATCACTATTTGCAGATTGCATGATACTCTATATAGAAGACCCAAAAAATTCCATTAAAAGAGTACTAGAGGTAATAAACAAGTTCAGTAGTGTAGCTAGATACAAAGTCAATGCTCAAAAATCAATAGCATTCCTGTACACAAACAAAAAACTGACCAGAGAGAAATTATGGAAATATCATCCTTTACAATAACATCTAAAAAAATGAAATACTTAGGAATCATCCTAACTAAAAATGTAAAAGACCTATATGCTGAAATTTATACTATGCTGAAAAAAGAGATTGAAGAGGATATTAGAAAATGGAAGGATATTCCTTGCTCTTGGTGAGGAAGAACCAACATTGGGAAAATGACCATCCTCCCCAAACTGTTATACAGATTTAATACAATCCCAATCAAAATACCATTGACATACCTCACAGATTTAAAGAAAACACTCCTAAAATTCATTTGGAAACAGAAGAAACCTAGAATACCAAAGGCAATTCTGGGCAACAAAGGCAAGACAGTAGGCATCTCAATTCCTGACTTGAATCTATACTACAAAGCCACAGTAATAAAAATCAGCATGGTACTGGCAAAGAAATAGACCTGAGGATCAATGGAACAGATTAGAAGGTGCCAGAACAACTTCAAAGACACTCAGCCACCTGATATTTGACAAAAGGGCTAAATATGTCCGCTGGAAGAAAGATAGTCTCTTTAATAAATGGTGTTGGAAAAATTGGCTCTCTACATGCCTGAAGACTGAAACTAGATCCACGCCTATCACCATGCACAAAACTAAAGTCTAAATGGATCAAAGACCTCAATATTGAAACAGAAACACTAAATCTACTGGAAGACAAGGTAGGTAGAATTGTTGGAGACATAGGGGTAGGCAGAGAATTCATGAACCAAATGCAAACTGCATGGAAACACTTCAAAGAATCAACAAATGGGATCTCATATTATTGAAAAATTTCTGTATTTCAAAGGAAATCACCAACAGAGTGAAAAGAAAAACTAGAGTGGCAAAGAATTTTAGCCAGCAACCCCTCAGACAAAGGACTTGTGTCCAGAACATATAAAGAATTGAAAAACATCAAGCCCTCGAAATTCAAAGACCCTTTCCGAAAATGGGCATCTGAGAGGAACACACAGTTCTCAGAGAAAGATATACAAATGGCAAATAAATAAATGAAGAAATGTTCACCATCACTGGTCATTCAAGAAATGCAAGTTAAAACAACATTGAGATTCTACCTCACTCTGGAAAGAATAACTGCCATCAATAAATCAACTGATAACAAATTTTGGTGAGGCTGCAGGGAAAAAGGAACACTGCTCCACTGTTGGTGGGCATATAGACTGGTGTAACCATTATGGAAATCCATATGGAGAATTCTCAGAAGACTAGGATTTGAAGCCCCATTCAATCCAGCTATCCCCCTCCTGGGTATTTTCCCAGAACTGACAAGTTCTTATTTTAGTGATATATGTACACCCATTTTCATAGCAGCACAATATATAGCAGCAAAATCTTGGAAACAACCAAGATGCCCATCAAATGCAGCATGGATAAAAAAGATGTAGTATTTTTACACAATGGAATGTTGCTCAGCTATAAAAAAGGATGATCTTGAGGCCTTCATAGGTAAATGGAGACAATTTGAGACTCTCCTCATTATTGAAATAATTAGAATCATATTTATCAAAGTCACATTGTGTCTGTAGTGTAAAAAGTGATAAGAACTATAAGAGTAATAAAATACAAAATGTGTAATTGCTATTATAAAAAAAGAGAGGAAAAGAAAATGCTCTAAGTCATATAACTACATGTATGTTTGAGTGTGTAAAATAGATGACCATATTGCTAAATCTTTGTTGGACCTCTGAGCAGAACTGTTTGCAGTCTCACTGTTTGAATGTCTACTATGTATCCTTTAATTTTGTAACTTGAACAACTACATCCAAAATGACAATATGTAATTTATCAACTAGTGAATTCTTAGTGTTTTTTCTTTTTTTTCTTTTAGAATTCTGTGTTGCTGCTATCCTTTTCTTTTGCTTTTTTTCCTCTTTGAATAAAATTTTTAAAAAATGCATATTTGCTACTGTAACAAAGAGAGGAAATAGGAAGTGCTATAAAAGATATATCTGCATAAATATTTAAGTGTATGGATTGATAACCATACTTCTAAGTTCTTGTTGGATTGCTGAACAGATCTGTTTGCAGTCTCACTGCTTGAATGCCTACTTTGTATGCTCTAATTTTGTAACTTGAACAACTATTTCTAAAAGGACAATATGTAATTTATCAACCAGTGATCTCTTACTATTTATCTTTTTTTTGTAATTCTGTAATATTTCTACCTTTTTTCTGTTTTTTTCTCTTTAAATAAAATAATTAAAAAAATTTTCAGCATCATTGATCATTAGAGAAATGCAAATGAAAACCACACTGAGGTTCCATCTCCAGAAAGAATGGCCAGAATAAAGAAAACTACCAAAAACAAATGGTGGAGAGGCTGTGGCATAAAAGGAAGTCTTCTGCACCATTGGTGGGAGTATAGACTGGTGCAACCACTGTGGAGGTCAGTCTGGGGATTCCTCAAAAACCTGGGATTGGAAGTTCCATTTGATCCAGCTATTCCAATTCTGGGCATATTCCCAGAAGAGCTGAAAACATCATACCACAGTGATATGTAAGCATCCATGTTTATAGTAGCACAATTTGTAGTAGCCAGATCTTGGAAATAACCTAAATGTCCATCAACTGAGGAATGGATTAAAAAGATGTGGTATTTCTATACAATGAAGTCCTTCTCTGCTGTAAAGAATGATCACATTGAGATATTTATATGAAAATGGATGCAGCTTGAGACCATAAGTGAAATAAATCAAACTCACATGTGTAAATACCATATAGTCTATTGTAGAAATAGTAAGAGTACATAAGATATAAAAAACTCAATAAACACAGTAAAATGATAAGAATCTGCTTAAACTCAACTCAGTAAACACAGTGAAAGGATAAGAATCTGCTTAAAGGAGAAAAAATAATATCTCAGGGAAAATGAGGAAAAAGAAAAAGGAAGGGAAAAGAAAAAATATCTAAAATTATATAAACACACTTAGGATAGCTAACATGATTGTGCTAAAAATTCTGTAAGTTCTTGGAACAAAATAGTTAACATTCATAGGATCGGAACAATTGTGCACATTATTGTATGGTGATCTGAGGAACTCTTTTAGATCATTATGTAAAATAACAACCCTAGTTACACTCATACCACCTTGTTTTGAAGGCCTATATTGTCAGTGTTATGGGCTCTTGGCTATTGCTGTTTATATGTCTTTTTCATTTTGTGTTTTTCTAGGACGTTGTTTTGTTTTGTTTTGTTTTTCCCTCTAGTACAGAAAGAATAGGTATACATGTAGAGACTCATGCATGCATAGAACTAAACAGTTTATGAGAATTGATTATATAATGCATGGTGAAATAAACAACTGCTTTGAGGAAAAAAGAGACACTAAGGTACCCAGTGCTGATTCTGTAGCATCATGATATGAAATCTAGCAATACTATTATTTTTTGTTTAGAGTGATTTTAGTCTGTTTTGTGTTGTTTAATTTCAACATATGTGAATGTATGGACAGCTATTTTGAAGAGAATGAGAGACAGTATGGCAGCCATTGTTGAATTCCCTATTGCCTGTTCTTGAAGACCTATAATGCCTTTATCATCCTGTTCTGATTAGTTTTATACTATTTTGTTTTGTATGAATTCATTGTATATGAAGATATGGACAACTATTTGGAAGAAAACAAGAGACAATGTGATAGACAGTGAAGATCTCCAGTTGTCTTGCTTTGAAATCTGTGTCCCTTACATTGTTTTCTTATGATCTGTTTTATTCTGTTTTATGTTTAATTTAACCCTCATTAAAATAAAAAAATAAATAAAATAAATGGTGTTGGAAAAATCGGCTTTCCATATGCCAAAAATTAAAGCTGGACTCATATCTTTCAACATGTACTAAGCTAAAATCAAAATGGATTAAAGATCTTAATATTAAGACAGAAACATTATATCTCCTAAAAGATAGAGTAGGTAAAACTCTTACAGACATTAGTGTAGGCAGACTTTATGAATAAAACCCAGATTATACAGGACTTAGCACAAATAAACAACAAATGGGATCTCATCCTACTTAAAAGCTTTTGTACAGCAAGAGAAACCACCAAGAGTGAAGTGACAACCCACAATATAGGATAAAATGTTTGCCAGCTATTCCTTAGATAAAGGATTATTATTGAGAACATATAAAGAACTAAAGAAAAATCAGTCCTCTCAGATTTAAAGACCCAATCCAAAAATAGTTATCTCAGATGAACACACACTTCTCAGATGAAGAAATACAAATAACAATGAAATATGTGAAAGAATGTTCAACAGCACTGGTCATTTGATGGATGCAAATTAAAACAACACTGAGATCTCACCTCAACTCAGACAGAATAGATAGTATTAAGTCAACCAATCATAATGCTTGAGGGGCTGTAAGGAAAAAGGAACCCTTCTCCACCATTGGTGGAATTGCAGACTGGTGCAACTACTGTGGAAATCATGTGGAGTCTCCTCAAAATATTAGGATTAGAGGTCTCATTCAACCCAGTTATTCCCCTTCTGGATATTTTACAAAAGAATTAAAACCATCACACCACATCAATATATGTGCACCCATGTTTATAGCAGCACAGTGTATAATAGCCAGATCTTGGAAACAACCTAAATGCCCATCTACTGAGGAATGGATTTTTAAAATGTGGTATTTTTATACTGAGGAATACCACTAAGCCATGTATAATGACAAACTGGACACTTTTATAGGTAAATAGATTCATCTTGACAACATACTTATTAGTGAAATAAATAAGACATGCATGTGTAAACACCATATTGCATCATTAGTATGACAAGCTGAAAGAAAAAAATGTATATGTGAATGTATATGTATACAAAAATAGTTAAGATAGTTTTAAAATTTGATTTTAAAGAGAATAAAACAAAAGAGGACAGAATAAAGTGGATCAGAACAGAACAAGGTAAGCAACACAGCACTTCAGAATAAGCCAATTGAATATCAATAATAGCTACCATTATATCTCTTTCTTTGAAATAGTTGAGCATAATTTCACACACAATAATATCAAACATAACAAAAAAGTTTCAATAGAATGAAACTATTACAAGGCATTCTGAACCAAATAACAGAAGATGAGTGATGGCTACTATAATATCTCATTTTCTGTAAAAATTTGTTTATGGCAGCCATTGCTGATTTAATACCATCTTGCTTTGAAGTCCTACCATGCTTTTGTTCTTCTATTTCCATTGGCTTTATCATGTTGTATCTTATTGGATTTTAATATGTATGATAGTATAAAGATAGTTTTTTAAAAAAGAAGCACAATAGCCTCCTTTGTTATCAACATGGCCTGTTCAGAAGCAAATTCAATTCCTCCCTTCACTAAACACCTCTGTAGGTTATGCCTTCCCTTCTAAACTTTGTCCTAGTCTTTTTGTCCCAGAGAGAATGACCTCAGCTAAAGCAACAGTTCAAGTCACACATGCCTTTACTTTAACTAATCCACTGTGATCCATTTTGAGTTGACTTTTGGATGTCTTATATTTTTGATGAGCTATAAAGTTTGGGGTTTTTGCACGTGGATATACAGTTGTTCCAGTACATTTATTGAAGGTATAATCCTTTCTCCACTTAATTGCTTTTGCAGCTTGGCCAGAAATCAATATGTGGGTATCTATTTTGGGACTTCATATTGGTACCTTGGTGGTTTGTCTATCTTGACAACAACATATGGTAATCTGTGGGATGCAATGAAAGTGGTCTTAAGAGGGAAATATAGAGGATTGCAAGATGGCCGACTGAGTGGCAGCACAATAAGAGAGCTGAGGAAAAAAAATAAAAACAACTCAGATGCTGGAATCTGGCAATATGGAGAAAGCCAGACAAAAGGAGAGGAATTCTCATGACTCAGGAAGAAACTGAGGAAAAAGCAAAAGGAAAAAAAAAGAAAAGAAAAAAGAAAGAAGAAAAAGAAGCATGGACAGAGGGCTGGAGCTAAGCAAGCCCCAATCCCTGTACTGGCACATCTTAAAGTCAGCTGACTCACGATCGAGCTGAGATCACGGCCCTGCTGAGAGAGGGGGTTGGTTAGCACCAGACCCTCGGCGGGGGAAGGCGCTGAGACAGGGATTGGAAATGGCCAGTTGAGCTGTGTGAATTTTGGTGAGTGACGGGAACTGGGTTCCCCAGGCCGGGAGGACTGGCTGGGTGACATTTTGGAGTTGGGCAGGGCTGGCTTTAATTGGGGCCCTAGGCAGCATCTGCTGATGACTCCCAGTTCAAAGCAGATTGGTGGGATCTGCTCGGGCAGGGCCACACCCCTGGTTGAAACTCAAAAGCCAGGGATGAGGCTTTTCTGGGCCAGTGGCATCCCCAGAGAACACACAAATTTGTTGAAGCATAAACTGGTTGACTGGCATAGGGGGAGGAGCCAGTTCTCAGCTTGCAACTTGCAGATCTGCTCTAGACTGAGGGGCGGTACTTCCCTAGCAAGTGCACTGCAGAAAAACTAAGCAAAATGAAAGGCTCAGAGACCTCCACCACCCACCTGTCTGAAGGAGGCCAAAAACATAACAAGACAGAGAAAGAGCAAAAGGTCTCCAACTGCAGAACCAGGGAAGTGAGTCCAATAGTGGTAAATGCAGAGGAGGTTGAGAGCAGCAAACCTATAATATCAGAGACAGCCTCATTGGAAATAAAGAAATAGATCCATGAGCTCATCATCGAATTTAAATCTGAAATTCTAACTCAGGTAAAGTAAGATACAAGAAGATTAATAAAAGAAGTCCTGGGTAATCCTCAAGTAGACACAAATGAAAGAATAGAGGAACCCAGAGAAAGGAGAAAAGCCTTTGATGAAGAATATAAACAAAATCTAGAATATATGAAACAGATCCAAAGAGAATATCAGGAAATTAAAAACTCCATTGAAACCTGGCAAAACCTTTTAACAGAAACTAAAGACAAACTTTCAAAACTTGAAGATAGATTGGCAAAGTATGATCATGAAAGGAAGGATCTCTTAAAAATAACAAGGAACCAGGAAGCAATGATACAAAGGCTAGAAGATAACAAGAGGATTTATAACCTAAGAATAAAATATGTGAATGAAGATGCAGCAACAAATACAAATGAAATAAAGTATATTCACAAATATAATTAAGGAAAACTTTCCCAAACATAGGTAACAGAAGTGAAGTTCAGATAAATGAGGCATATAGAACTCCAGCCAGCCACAACCAAAACAGATCTACACCCAGACATATAATAATCAGGATCCCAGAAATCCATCACAAGAACAGAATATTAAAAGCAGTCAGAGAAAAGAAACAGATTACCTATAAAGGAAAACTCATCAAAATCATGGCGGACTTCTCAATGCAAACCATCAAATCAAGAAGAGCTTGGAGCAAAATATTCCAAGCCCTGAAAGAAAATAATCTCCAACCCAGAATGATGTACCCTGCAAAACTGTCTCTCAAAATTAATGGAGAGACAAGATACTTCCATGACAAAAAGGAACTGGGGGAGTTTGTGACCACCAATCCAACCCTGCAAAGAACACTGAAGGACATTCTAGAGAGAGACAAGAAAATCACCAGGGTTCCAGGAATAATGGCAGAAAGGCCTCAAAGAAAGGGGCAGACAGTGGAATGAAGGAGAAAAGTAAACAAATAACAACAGAAAAATAGCATGGCAGAGCTAAGACAGAGAAGATTGGTTATATCACTGCTTTATCTTGACTGATTTTATTTGAATCTGGTATACTTGACAGTGTCGAGTCTGACAGTAGGGGCAACTACACTGAAGATGACAGGATTCAATAGGATACCCATTCTGGTTTGATTGTTAACTGCCTTTGAAGTCCTATAATGTCTCCAATGTTTAGATTTTATTAATAGTGTAAAGCAATGCTAAGTTTATATTATATTTGATGATATAGACAATTTTATTGAAAATAACTAGAGACATAATAGTGACTACCATACATCACCTAGTGTTGTGTTTTTGTATGTTCTTTTCATTTCAGGTTTTTCTAGGAATTTGTATTGCTGACTTGTTTTGATTTGTTTCTCCCTCTAATACAGAAAGGCTAAGTATATGTGTAGAGACTTATACATGCGTAGAACTTCTGAGTAGTTTATGAGAATGGATTATAGTTATTGCAAAGGAAAAAAAGGAAAAGAGAGTATTCTAAAGGATATAACTGCATGTATGTTTGAGTGTGTGGAATTAATAACCATGTTGCTAAAGTTTTAGTTGGATGGATGAGCAAAACTGACTGCATTCTCACTGTTTCGATGTCCACTTTGTGGACTTTACTTTTGTAACTTGAACAACTGCATCTAAGAGGAAAGTATGTACTTATCAACTAGTGATATTTTACTGGTTACTATTTTTTTGTTTTGTTTTTGAGATTTTGTATTGTTTCTACCCTCTTTCTGTTTCAAAATTTTTTCTTTAAATAAAAAAATTTAAAATAAAAAAGAGGGAAATGTATAGCAATACATTGTCATATCAAGAAAACAGAATGAGCACAAATAAACAACCTAATGCTCCATCTCAAGCATCTAGAGAAAGAAGAGCAAGCTAAACCCAAAGCTCATAGAAGAGAGGAAATTTTAAAGACTGGAAAAGAAATCAATGCAATTGAAACTAAAAGAACAATACAAAGAATTAATGAATCAAAAAGCTGTTTTTTTGAGAGAATGAACAAAATTGACAAACCCATAGCTAACTTTATCAAGAGAAAGAAAAAAACCCTAATCCATGCAATAAGAACTCAAAAGGGAGAAATTACTAAAGATCTCATGGAAATTCAAAAGATTATGAATACCTACTTTGAAAATCTCTACTCAAATAGAGTGGAAAACACAGAGGAAATGGACAGATTTCTAGAAACATATGAACTACCAAAGATCAACCAAGAAGATATAGCAATTTTGAACAACGCTATATCATCTATTGAAATTGAAAATGTAGTTAAAAACTTAACAACAAAGGAAAGCCCAGGTCCTGATGGATTCACAGCTGAATTCTACAAGAAATTTAGATTTGATAATAGTACTCCTTAAAATTTTCAATGAAATTGAGAAGGAAGCAATCCTCCCTAAATCATTCCTGGAGGCAAGTATTACTCTGATACCAAAACAGGGGAAAGATGCAACCAAAAAAGAGAACTATAGGCCAATCTCACTAATGAACATTGATGCAAAGTTTCTCAACAAAATACTGGCAAATAGAATTCAGCAAATCATCAAGAAGGTTATACATAATGACCAAGTGGGGTTCATTCCAGGAATGCAGGGATGGTCTAACATATGCAAATCAATAAATGTAATACACCCCATGAACAGGGCCAAAAAGAAAAATCACATTCATCTCAATAGATGCAGAAAATGCTTTCGACAAAGTCGAACACATGTTCATTTTAAATACTCTTCAGAAACTTGGAATACATGGTGTCTTCCTCAACCTTATAAAGGCCATCTATGACAAACCAACAGCCAACATTATACTAAATGGACAAAAACTGAAAGCTTTCACTTTAAAATCAGGAACAAGACAAGGATGTCCACTCTCACCACTCCTTTTCAATATAGTTCTGGAAACACTAGCCAGGGCAATCAGACAAGAGAGAAATAAATGGAATAAAGATAGGAAAGGAAGAACTTAAATTATCACTATTTGCAGATGGCATGATATTCTATATAGAAGACCCAAAAAACTCCATTGAATGACTACTAGAGGTAATAAACAAGTTCAACAGTGTAACTGGATACAAAGTCAATACTCAAAAATCAATAGCATTCCTGTACACAAACAAAAAAACTCACTGAGAGAGAAATTATGGAAATATCGCACTTTACAATAACATGTAAAAAAATAAAATACTTAGGAATCAACCTAACTAAAAATGTAAAAGACCTATATGCTGAAAATTGTACTATGCTGGAAAAGGATATTGAAGAGGATATTAAAAAATGGAAGAACATTCCTTGCTCTTGGTTAGGAAGAACCAACTTTGGAAAATGGCTATACTCCCAAAACTGTTATACAGATTTAATGCAATCCCAATCAAAATACTATTGACATACCTCACAGATGTAGATAAAACACTCCTAAAATTCATTTGGAAACAGAAGAAACCTAGAATAGCAAAGGCAATTCTAGGCAAAAAAAGCAAGGCTGGAGGCACCTCAATTCCTAACTGGAATCTATACTTCAAAGCCACAGTGATCAAATCAGCTTGGTACTGGCAAAGAAATAGACCTGAGGATCAATGGAACAGATTAGAAGATGCAAGCACAACTACAAAGACACTCAGCCACCTGATATTTGAGCAAGGGGATTAATATGTCCACTGGAAGATGGATAGTCTCTTTAATAAATGGTGTTGGAAAAATTGGCTCTCTACACGCTGAAGACTGAAACTAGATCTGTGCCTATCACCATGCATAAAAATAAAGTCTACATGGATCAAGGAATTCAATATTAAAACAGAAACACTAAATCTACTGGAAGACAAGGTAGGTAGAAGTCTTGGAGACATAGGGGTAGGCAGAGAATTCATGAACCAAAAGCAAACTGCATGGGAATCACTTCAAAGAATAAATAAATGGGATCTCATATTATTGAAAAGTTTCTGCACTTCAAAGGAAATCACCAACAGAGTGAAAAGAAAACCAACAGAGTGGGAAAGAATTTTAATAAGCAACCCCTCAGACAAAGGACTTGTGTCCAGAACATATAAAGAATTGATAAACATCAAACACCCCAAATTGAAAGACCTTCTCCAAAAATAGGCATCTGAGATGAACACACAGTTCCCAAAGAAAGATATACAAATCGCAAATATATACATGAAGAAATGTTCACCATCACTGGTCATTCGAGAAATGCAAACTAAAACAACATTGAGATTCCACCTCACTCTGGAAAGAATAGCTGCTATCAAGAAATCAACTGATAACAAATGTTGGCGAGACTGTGGGGGGAAAAGGAACACTGCTCCACTGTTGGTGGGAATGTAGACTGGTGCAACCATTATGGAAATCCATATGGAGAATTCTGAGAAGACTAGGATTGGAAGTTCCATTCAAACCAGCTATCCCTCTCCTGGGTATTTTCCCCAAAGAACTGAAAAGTTCATATCACTGTGATATATGTGCACCCATGTTCATAGCTGCACAATTTGTGATAGCTAAATGCTGGAAACAACCAAGATGCCCATCAACTGCAGAGTGGATGAAAAAGATGTGGCATTTTTATACAATGGAATATTGCTCAACTATAAAAATGGATGATATTGAGGCCTTCATAGTCAAATGGAGACAACTTGAGACTATCCTCATTAGTGAAATAAGTAAGAATTGTATTTATAAATATCATATTGTGTCTCTAGTGTAAAATATAAATAAGAACTACAAGTGTAACAAAACCAAAATGTGCAATTGCTATTGTAAAAAAGAGAGTAAAAGAAAGTGCTTTAAGGCATATAATTGCATGTATGTATTAGTGTGCAAAATAGATGACCATATTGCTGAATCTTTGTTGGATCTTTGAGCAGAAATGTTTGCAGTCTGACTGTTTGAATGTTTACTATGAACCCTTTAACTTTGTAACTTGAACAACTACATCCAGGATGACAGTATGTAATTTTTAAATTACTGATTTCTTAGTGGGGCTTTTTCTCATTTTCATTTTTCTTTCTTTTTTTATAATTCTGTATTTTATTGCTTTATTTTCTTCTCTTTAAATAAAATTTTAAAAATGTATAATTGCTGTTTTAAAAAAGAGGAATTAGGAAGTGCTATAAAAGATATAGCTGCATGTATTTTTAGGTGTTTGGGAATGATATCCATATTTCTAGGATCTCGTTGGATTGTTGAACAGGTCTGTTTGCACTGTCAGTGCTTTAGTTTCCACTTTGTGTGCTTTAATTTTGTCACTTGAATAACTATTTGTAAAAGAACAATATGTAATTTATCAATTAGTGATTTCTTACTGTTTATCTTCTTTTGTTGCAATTCTGTAATATTCCTCCTTTTTTCTGTTTTTTTCTCTTTAAAGAAAAAAAGAAAGGGATTGGTGATAGTGGACATCCTTGTCTTGTTCCTGATTTTAAAGTGAAAACTTCCAGTTTTTGTCCCTTTAGTATAAAGTTGGCTGTTGGTTTCTCATAGATGGTCTTTATAAAGTTGAGGTAGACACCGTGTATTCCTAGTTTCTCAATGGTTTTTATCATGAACATGTGTTGGACTTTATCAAAAGCATTTTCTGCATCTATTTAGATGACCATGTGGTATTTGTTTTGGCTCTGTTGATGTGATGTACTTCATTTATTGATTTGTGTATGTTAAACCATCCTTGCATTCCTGGAATGAATCCCACTTTGTCATAATGTATAATCTTCTTGATGATTTTCTGAATTATGTTTGCAAATATTTTATTGAGTATCTTTGCATCAATGTTCATCAGTGAGATTGGGCTATAGTTCTCCTTTTTGGTGGGTCTTTCTCTGGTTTTGGTTTGAGAGTAATACTTGCCTCCAGAAATGATTTAGGGAGGATTACTGTCTTCTCAATTTCATTAAAGATTTTAAGGTGTATTGGCATCAAACCTTCTCTAAGTTTCTTGTAGAATTCAGCTGTGAATCCATCAGGACCTGGGCTTTTCTTTGTTGGTAAGTTTATAATTACATCTTCAATTTCAATAGCTGATATTGGGTTGCTCAAAATTGCTATATCTTCTTGGTTGAGTTTTGATAGTTCATATGTTTCTAGAAATCTGTCCATTTCTCCATGTTTCCCACTCTATGTGAGTAGAGATTATTAAAGTAGGTGTTCATGATCTTGTGAATTACCATGGGATCTGTCAAAATTTCCCCCTTTTCAATCCTTATTGCATGAATTTGGGTTTTTTTCTTTCTTTTTCTTGATAAGGTTAGCTAGGGGTTTGTCAATTTTTTTATTCTCTCAAAAAACCAGCTTTTTTGATTGATTTACTCTTTATATTGTTCTTTTAGTTTCAATTGCATTGATTTCTGCTCTAATCTTTACAATTTCCTCTCTTCTATGAGCTTTGGGTTTATCTTGTTCTTCTTTTTCTAGAAACATGAGATGGAACATTAGGTTGTTTATTTGTGCTCTTTCTTTTTCTTGATATAGGAATTTATTGCTATGTATTTCCCTCTTAAGACTGCTCTCATTGCATCCCATAGATTACAGTATTCTGTTTTCATATTTTCCTTGAATTGTAGGTATTGCTTTATTTCTTCTTTAATTTCATCTGGAGCCCACTGGTTGTTCAAAAGGCTATTATTTAATTTCCATGTATTTATGCAAGTTTTACAATTTGTTTTGCCATTAATTTCCAATTTCAGTGCACTATGGTCAGATATTATGCATGGCATGATTTCAATACCTTTGGATTTACTTAAGAATGTTTTAGGGATAATATATGGTCTCTTTTGGAGAATGTTCCATGCACTGCTGGGAAGAATGTGTATTCTGATGTGGTTGGGTGGAACACTCTGTAAACATCTACTAATTTCAATTGCTCACAGGCATGATTCAGTTCTGTTTTTTCTTTGCTGACTTTTTGTCTAGTTGATCTATCTCTTTGTGACAATGGGCTGTTGAGATCTTCTGTTATAATTGTGTTCTTTTGTATTTGTATTTTCATGTTCATTAGTGTCTGTCTTACATTGTTGGGTGCTCCTGTATTTTTGCACATATATTTATAATTGTTAGTTCTTCCTCTTGAATTTTTCCACTAATGAGTATGTAATGACCTTCTCTCTTTTAATTATTTTAGGTTTGATGTTCACATTATCTGCAATTAAAATAGTTACCCTTGCTTTTTTCTGGGTTCCTGTTGCATGGAGTACTCTTTTCCATCATTTGACTTTTAATCTATGAGTTTCCTTTTGGGTCAGTTGTGTTTCTTGTATACAGCATATTGTGGGATCATGATTGTTGATCCATTCTGTCAATTTCTTTTGATAGGTGAATTGAGGCCGTTTACATTTATGGATGTCACTGAAGTGTACTGGCTGGATTTTGCAATGTTATGTTTCAGTTGTTTCCTTTCTGCTTTTCCCCTTATTTAATTGATTGTCCTACCTGGTGGTTTCTTTCTGTTGTTGTTTTGGTGATTGTGGTCATTTTTATCTATGTCTAGTATGTCTTTCTAGGGTTAGTTTGGTGGATGTGAATTTCTTCAGTTGTTCTTTGTGATGGAAGTATCTTGTTTCTCCATTAAATTTGAATGAAAGTTTTGCTGGGTACAACAGTATGGGTTGAAAGTTATTTTCTTTCAGGGCTTGAAATACCTCACTCCAAGCTCTTTTGACTTGAGGGTTTGTGCTGAAAAGTCTGCTGTGAATCTAATGGACTTTCCTTGGTAGGGGAGTTGTGTCTTTTCTCTAACAGCTGTTAGTATTCTGTTTTGTTTGAGATCTTAATTATTATGTGTCTGGGTGTGTATTTATGTTGATTGTGACTGTTTGTCCTATATGCCTCACTTATCTGCATATCAGATTCTTTCCCCATGTTTGCAAAATCTTCTTCTATTACTTCTGTGAATATTTTGGCTACATCATTTGCTTTGACTCCTGACTCTTTGCTGATGTCTATTAATCTTATATTGTTGCTCTTGGCATCATCTTGAAGCTGTTTGATTGTCACTTCATGCTGCTTTGTTATGTTCAAAAGTTCTATCCTTTCATGATCACTAATTTTGACCCTGTTCTCAAGGTCTGAAATCCTATCCTCAGCTTCATTTAAGTTTTGCAAGCTTTGAATAGACTTTCTTGTTTCTTGGATGTCTCTTTCAGTTAGTTTCATGAATTCTGCATGTTTTCTATATTGTTCATTCAAGGTTTCAATCAGTTTCCCATGCTCCTGTGCTTTTTTCTCCACTTCTTCTTTAGCTGCCCTCAGCAACTCCTTTACTAAGGTTGTTATTTCTGTCTTTACGTGGGAGAGTACTTCTAATTTGATTTCCTCTATGGCCTCATGGATTTGTTTTTTTATTTCTCTTGGTCTCTTTTCAGAGACTTACATTGCATTACTTTTGGGGTCCTCTATTTCAATGCCTCCTGTACTTGCTCCTGGTGGACTAGATGTTAGAGATTGCATTTTGCTTTTTTGTTTTGCTATTTTCACTCTGCCTGATGTTTTCTGTGTGTAGGAGGTGGTCACCCACACTCTTTTCAGACTCACCCAGGTCTTACAGTTATTTGGAGAGGGCTTTACTACTGGCACTATTTACCCACTGTGCACCTCTATTTTAGGGGCATACTCATCACACTGACACAGTTAAACCACTGTAGTCCAAGGTTTGTGACTTGGGAGCAAAGTTCCAAGTTTTTTTCCATGCACTGGTATTCCATCAGAGTACAAGCCCATGGCCTGAGGCTGGAATCTGAGTCCTGCTGGCTGCTTGGCAGTCACTGGGTGTTGCCAGTTGAGCCCCTGCCCTTTGTGTGGCCCACGGTGGTTTTGGATGACGCACGTGGAGTTACTGCCTGGGAGTAGGGTCAAAGTCTGTTTTCATTGGTTGGGATTCCTCCTGAGCACACGATGAGGGCCCAAAGCTGGAATCTGGGTCACACTGGCTGCTTGGTGGTCTCTGGGCATGACCTAGTTGGACCCACATCCCTGTGTGTGACCCTGGGTGGTCTCAGACACAGCACGTTGTCTTACGGCCTGGGAGCAGGCTCAAAGTCCCTTTCTGTGTACTTGGATTCCACCAGAGTGCATGGTGAGGGCCCAAAGCTGGAATCTGGGTCCCACTGGCTGCTTGGCAGTTGCTGGGTATGGCCTCTGAACATTTTTTCATGTATTTATTTGCCATTTGTATTTCTTCATCTGAGAACTGTGTATTCATCTCAGATGCCCATTTTTGGATTGGGTCTTTGAATTTTGATGATCTGATTTTTTAAAATTCTTTATCTGTTCTGGACAGAAGTTCTTTGTCTGAGGGATTGTTCACTAAGATATTTTCCCATTTTGTAGGTTTTCTTTTCATTATGCAGGAGATTTCTTTTGATGTGCAAATACTCTTTAATAGGATGTGATCCCAGTTGTTGATTCTGTGAAGTATTTCACATGCAATTTGATTCTTGTTCATTAATTCTCTAATTACCCCTATCTCTTCAAGATTTCTACCTGCTTTGTCTACCAAAAGATTTAGTGTTTCTGTTTTAATATTAATATCTTTGATCCATTTAGAGTTTAGTTTAGTACATGGTGATAGGTATGGATGTAGTTTTAGTTTTTGGCATATAGAGAGCCAATTTTTCCAGCATCATTTATTGAAGAGACTATCTTTCTTCTAGTGGACATGTCTGCCCCCTGTATCAAAGATAATGTGGCTGAGTGTCTTTGTAGTTGTAGTTGTATCTTCTAATCTATCCCATTGATCTTCAGGTCTCCTTTTATTCCAGTATCATGTTGATTTTATTACAGTAGCTTTGTAGTATAACTTCAAGTCAGGGATTGTGATACCTCCTGCCTTGCCTTAGTTGCTGAAAATTGCCTTTGCTATTCTATGCCTCTTCTGGTTCCAGACGAATTTTAGGAGTGATTTCTCTAGATCTGTGAGGTATGCTCATGGTATTTTCATTGGGATTGCATTAAATCTGTATAACATTTTTAGGAGAATGGTCATTTTCGCAATGTTTGTTCTTCCTATCCATGGACAAGGGATGTCTTTCCATTTTCTGAGGTCCTCTTTGATTTCTTTTTTTTTCAGGAGACTATAATTTTCCCTGAATAGATCTTTTGCTTCTTTTGTTAGATTGATTCCTAAGTATTTCATTTTGTTGGATTCTATTGTAAAGGGTGTAGTTTCTCTTATTTTTTTCTCAATGGTTTTGTTATTAGTGTATAGGAATGCTATTGATTTTTCAGTGTTGACTTTGTATCCAGCTAGCTACATTACTGAATTTATTTATTATGCCTAGGAGTCTTTCAATGGAGTTTTGGGGGTCTTCTATGTAGAGGATCATGTCATCTGCATATAATGATAATTTAACTTCCTCTTTTCCTATCCTTACTCCTTTTATTTCTCTCTATTGTCTAATTGCCTTGGCTATTATTTTGAGCACTATATTGAATTGGAGTGGTTATAATGGACATCTTGTTCCTGATATTAGGGTAAAGGCTTTCAGTTTTGGGCCATTTAATATGATGCTGGCTGTTGGTTTGTCATAGATAGATTTTACATATTGAGGGAAAGACCATCTATTTCAATTTTCTGTAATGTTCTTATCATGAATAAGTGTTGCACCTTCTCCAAAGCTTTTTCTGCACATATAAAAATGATCAGTGGTTCTTACTTTTGGCCCTATTCATATGGTGGATTACATTTATTGATTTGTATATGTTAAACCATCCTTGTGTTCCTGGGAAGAATCCCACTTGGTCATTGTGTACAATCTTCTTGATGACTTGCTGGATTCTGTTTGACAATATTTTATTGAGAATTTTTACATCTATGTTCATTTAGGAGATTGGCCTATAGCTCTCTTTTTTAGTTGTGTCTCTCTCAGGTTTTGGAATTTTAGTAATATTTGCCTTCAGGAATGAGTTAGGGAGAATTGTTTCCCTTTCAATTTCACTGAAGAGTTTGAGGAGTGTTGGCATTAAATCTTCCTTGAATTTCTTGTAGAATTCTGCAGTAAATCCATCTGCACCTGGACTTTTCTTTGTTGGTAAGGATTTAATTACATTTTCAATTTCATAATTGAAAATGAGTTATTCGGCAGTTTTACATCTTCTGGACTCAGCTTTGGTAATTCATATGTTTCTAGGAATCTATGCATTTCTTCTGTGTTATTAAGTCTATGAGAATACAGCTTTTCAAAACAGGTATTGATTATCTTCTCTATTTTCACAGGGTCTGTAGTGATTTCACCCTTTTCATTCCTTATTGCATGAATTTGAGTTTTTCTTTTCTTTTTTAAATAAGGTTGGTTAGAAATATGTCAACTTTATTTTTTCTTTCAAAGAACCAACTCTTTTATTCATTGATTATTTGTATTGTTTTCCTAGTCTCTATTGCATTGATTTCTGCTCTGACCTTCATAATTTCCTCCCTTCTTTTAGCTTTTGGCTTGACTTCCTCTTCTTTTCTAGATGTTTGAGGTGTAGCATCAGGTTGTTTATATGTATTTGTTTTGCTTTCCTAATGTGGGATTTCACTGCAATAAATTTTCCTCTGAGGACTGGTACCATAGGTTCCAGTAAGATGTATTTGTATTTTAGTTTGCCTGCAAATATTGTTTAATTTCTTCTTTAATTATCTCTGTGACCCACTGATTACTCAGGAGTGTATTATTCAATTTCTATGTGTTTGTGGGGATTTTGCAGTTTCTTTTGTCACTAATTTCTAGTTTCATGGTGCTTTGATCTGATAACATGAATGGGGTAATTTTAATTCTGTTGCATTTACTTAAGCATTTGTGGCCTACTATATGGTCTATTTTCAAGAACATTCCATGTGCTGCTGAGAAGAATGTGTATTCTGATATTGTTGGGTGGAACACTCTGTATACATATACTAGATCCATTTTTTTAAAGAGAAAAAAACAGGAAAAAGGTAGAAATACTACAGAATTTCAAGAAAAAAGATAAATATTAAGAAATCACTAGTTGATACATTACATATTGTTCTTTTAGAAATAGTTATTAAAGTTACAGGATTAAAGCACACAAAGTGGACACTAAAGCAGTGAGAGTGCAAACAGATCTGTTCAAGAATCCAACAAGAACCTAGTAATATGGTCATCTATCCCACACATCTAAACATACATGTAGCTATATCTTTTATAGCACTTCCTATTTCCTCTTTTTTGCAATAGCAATTATACATTTTAAAAATTTTATTTAAAGAGAAGAAAAACAAAACAAAACAGAAAAAAGGGTAGCAAGAATACAGAATTCTAAAAGAAAGAAAGAAAGAGGAGAATGAGAAACAGCCCCACTAAGAAATAATTTATAAATTATGTACTGTCATCTTGGATGTAGTGTTTCTGTTTCAATATGAGGTCTTTGATTCATTTAGACTTTAGTTTTGTGCATGGTGATATGCATGGATCTAGTTTCAGTTTTTGGCATGTAGAGAGCCAATTTTTCCAACACCATTTATTAAAGAGACTATCCATCTTCCAGTGGACATATTTAGCCCCTTTGCCAAATAGCAGGTGGCTGAGTGTCTTTGTAGTTGTGCTTGCATCTTCTAATCTGTTCCATTGATCCTCAGGTCTATTTCTTTGCCAGTACCAAGCTGATTTGATCACTGTGGCTTTATAGTACTGTTTCACATCAGGAATTGAGATGCCTCCTGCCTTGCTTTTGTTGCCTAGAATTTCCTTTGCTATTCTAGGTTTCTTCTGTTTC
>PVLA01015055.1:0-27211 GCA_004027455.1 Hydrochoerus hydrochaeris | reverse complement strand
GCCACCGGCCGCCTAAGACAGGCACAGGACCAATTGCTGTCCTGCAGGCCCATGACGGGTAAGGCCTGGTTGGGTACATGTGAAGAGTCCTTGACCTAAGACAGGCGCTGTCCTTGCAGGGA
Organism: Hydrochoerus hydrochaeris; assembly: GCA_004027455.1. Taxonomy (NCBI): domain Eukaryota; kingdom Metazoa; phylum Chordata; class Mammalia; order Rodentia; family Hydrochaeridae; genus Hydrochoerus; species Hydrochoerus hydrochaeris. Next base: position 27,089 of record PVLA01015055.1, on the reverse strand, counting down.
CTGCCACTCCCATAAATGATAAGGAAAGCAATGTAGGGAGTGGCCTAATAATCTCACACATCTCTTCCTCCTGCAGGTGTCCGGTCCTCCTGCCGGCATCTGGGTGCGTCGGCTTGCATTTCCCGGGCTGACTCAATGTCAAGATTAAAATGTTAATTGATACCTATTGCCCTGAACCTGGGGCGATTCCTGCTTGGAGTTGAGGTCAATTAAAACCTATTGTTTGGGATTGTCCCTGCCTGGCTCTGGGCCTGGGGTGTTTCCTGCTTGGGGCTGGGGGTTGTTGCCAGGGTTGGCAAATATATATTCCAGCTTCTAAAAAATAAAGGCAGATTCAGATTCACTCACAGACTGGTGTGCAGTGTTTTCTGTCTCTCAATCGCCGACTCCCTGACCACCTTTGGGAAACCCTAGCCCTGCCACAGCTGGACTCCAGCAGATAACCATGTTACTAAGTTTTTGTTGGATCAGTGAACAGAACTGTTTGCAGCCTCACTGCTTGAATGTCCACTTTGTATGCTTTAATTTTGTAACTTGAACAACTATATCTAAGAAGACAATATGTAATGTATCAAATAATAATTTATTACTGTTTTTTTGAAATTCTGTATTGTTTCTACCCTTTTTTCTGTTTTGTTTCCCCCCTTCTTTAAATAAAATAAAAAATGGACTCCCAAAATTCAAAGACCCCATTGAAAAGTGTGCATCTGAGATGCATACACAGTTCTCAGATAAAGACATACAAATAGCAAATAGATACAGGAAAAATGTTCAGCATTATTTGTTATTAGATAAATGTGAATTAAAACCTCACTGAGATTTCATCTCACTCCAGAAATATCTGTCAGAATCAAGAAAACCACCAACAACAAATGCTGGAGAGGCTGCAGAGAAAAAGGAACTCTTCTGCACTGATGCTGGGAGTGCAGACTGGTGCAACCACTGTGGTGGTCCCATTTGACCCAGCTATTCCACTCTTGGGCATATTCCCAGAAGAATTGAAAACATCATATCATGGTGATATATGCGCATCCATGTTTATAGCAGCACAACTTGTAACAATTAGATCTTGGAAACAACCTAAATGTCCATCAAGTGAGAAATGGATAAAAAGATGTGGTATTTTTATACAGTGAAGTACTACTCAGCTATAAATAATTATCACATTGAGATATTTATAAGTAATTGGATGCAACTCGAGACCATACTTGTAAGTGAAATAAATCAAAGTCACATTTACTATGAGTAAATACTGCATAGTATCCCTAGTGTAAGAAATTGTAAGAGTACATAAGATACAAAATCCTCAATAAATATAGTGAAAGGATAAGAATCTGCTCTAAGGGGAAAAAATAATGTCTCAGGGAAAATGAGGTGAAAGAAAAGGAAGGAAAAAATATCTAAATTTGTATAAACTCACTTAAGATAGCTAAGATGATTTTCCTACAAACTCTACAAGTTCATATTACAAAGGAGTTAATATTCATAGAATTGGAAAAATTTTGCATGTTTCTATCAGGTGACCTGAGGAACTCTTGAAGATCACTATGTAAAATATCAAGCTTTGAGCTGCCTACATTCAGTCTCCTTGGTGATGTGGTTTCCAGCACACAGGAAAACTTTGGGGCATCACTGTGAGTCAGTAAGACCCCACCCAACCTCCCAAATCAGCGGAGGCCACACTGGAAGTCAACATGGGCCTAAATGGGTCATGCCCAGAGAGTTCTCAGTGTGGACACTTGCCTGCATTCAGTCTCCTGCACAAAGTGATTTCCAGGACACAGAGAAGATTAGGGACATCGCTCTGAGCTGGTAAGAACCTTCCCAGCCTCAAAAATCACTGGAGTCCACACTAGATGTCCCTGTGGGCCTAACTGGGCCATGTCCAGTGGCTCCTGGACTGCAGACAGCTGGCTGCATCCTGCCTTGTGAGCTGAAAGTGCATGAGGTGATTTCCAGTGCACAGAGAAGCCTTGACACATTGCTCAGAGCCCAGAAATATAGGAAAATGATACAGCAAAAGAGCAAAATTCAATCTCAAACATCCAGCTCATCCCAAGCAAGCCTAGGAGACATGGAAATAGAATAAAGTGTAAGTCATATACCTGAAATACCTGAAATAATAGCAACTGAAGTAAAGTAACAACTCCAGAAAGCTATAAAAGAATCCTCCAGGTAAAAGAAGAAATGATAAATGTAGTGAAAAAAGTGTTGAACACATCTAAAGAAGACATAGTTAAAAAATTAGAGAAAAAATACAAAAAGGTGGAAATCCTGAATGAGAAATATAAAAAACAAACAGAATGCATGAAGCAGATTTAAAGAGATATACAAGAAATCAAAAATTCCATCAAAAGTTGGTAAAACTGCCTCCATGAAAGTGAAGACAGACTTTCAGACTTTGAAGACAAGATTGCAGCTAGTGAACAGGAAAGGAAAGATCTTTTACAAGTAACAAGGAATCAGGAAATAACAATTCAACAGCTACAAGATGATGCAAAGAAGAACAACATAAGACTGCTAGGTACAGGGGCTGGGGGTTTAGCTTAGCAGCATAAGTGCCTGCTTGGCAAACACGAGGTCATGAGTTCGATCCCAGGCACCAAACAAAACAAAAGAAAACAAAACAAACAAAAAGACTGATAGATATAAATGAAAAAGAAGGTGACAACACAAATGATATCAAGAGACTATTTACAGAAGTAATAGCTGAAAATTTCCCAAACATGAGAATGGAAACTGAGGTACAGATTAGTGAAGCATATAGAACTCCAAATAGCCATAACCAAAATACAACTATGCCCAGACATATAATAATCAACATCCCAGAAAACCAACATAAAGACAGACTATTAAAAGCTTTTAGAGAAAAGAGACAGATCACCTATAAAGGAAAGGCTATCAGAATCACAGCAGACTTCTCCACACAAACAATGAAGTCAAGAACAGCATGGAGTGAGGTATTTCAGATCCTAAAGGAAAACGACTTCCAACCCAGATTGATGTACCCTACAACACTGTCTTTCAAAATGGATGGAGAGCTTTTCCTCCATATACCCAGCATGGGCAGAGAGAACCAGGAGAAGGCCTAGCTCTGCCAGCTGGGAGTTGCCACCAGAAAGCCCTGTCCTCTGTGTGCCCAGCATGGGCAGAGAGAACCAGAAGAGGGCTCGCCTCTGTCTGCTGGGTGCTGCTGCTGAAATGTCCTTTCCTCCATGTGGCCAGCACAGACAAAGAGAACCAGGAGAAGACCTGCCTCTGCCTGAAGGGTGCTGCTGCTGGAAGGCCCTTTCCTCCACACACCCAGTATGAGCAGAGAGAACCAGGAGAAGACACACCTCTGCCAGCTGGGTGCCACCACCAGAAAGTCCTTTCCTCTGCATGCCCAGCACAGGCCAACAGAGACAGACAGATCCATCTCTGCCCTCTGTGTGCTACCACCAAAAGGCCAGTGTGGTCAGAGAGAACCAGCAGATCCACCTTCACTATCAGGGAGCTGCCACTGGAAGCCTCCTGCAAGTAGCCAACAGGAGCAGGGACACACAGCCAGATAAGCCATGTGCATTCATAGGCCACCACTGGAGGCCCTTGATTCTCTCACACAGCCATCATCCACTAACAGAATCAGAGAAACACACCCCTGTGTGGCTGCCACCATTGTGGGAGTCCCAGTGTAGACACACTGACTGAGAGAAGCAGCCCCACCTACATGCACACTTGATTGTCAGCAAAGCTCCAGTGTAGCTGCATAGCTCTGGAGAAGCCCACTCCACACTACTACTTCCCTGTAAATCTGGAATTAGAGGAACCTAGGTGCCTGTCCCATCCCTGTACACTTCCTAGGGGCAGCCAACATGGGAAGTGCCTAGAACTCCACAACCAGCTTGTTGGGAGGAACTCAGGAGAATGTCAAGAAGAAGGAGCAAAAGGCAAACTCAGACTTCTATCCCACACAATAAGTGTGGGAGCTATAGTCATGGAAGAAAATGGAAGTCAACACCTGAAATCTCTGAGAAGATAGCAACTGAAGTAAGGAAACAATTTCATGAGATTGTTAAGCAGTAAAATCAGAAATAATATCTCATATAAAAGAAGAAATCACAAGCATACTGAAAGTGTTCAGCTGGATTAAAGAAGACAGAGACAATTAAGAGGAGCACAGGAATATGATGGAAACCTTGAATGAATGTAGAAAAGTATTACAATGTATGAAATAGATTCAAAGAGAATCTTGCAGGAAATCAAAAATTCAATCAAATGCTAGCAAAACTGTTTGAAAGAAAGTGAAGATAGACTTTCAAATCTTGAAGACAGGATTGCAGCTAGTGATAATGAAAGGAAAGACCTCTTAAAAATAACATCGAATCAGGAAATAAAAATCCAACTGCTACAAGAAGATGCAAGGAAGCATAACTTAAGAGTGATATGTATCAATGAAAAAGCAGGGGTCAACACAAATGAAATTAAAAGGATATTCACAGAAGTAATAGAAGAAAACTTCCCAAACATATGAAATGGATCTGGCATGCAGATAAGTGAGGCATATAGGACTCCAAGTAGCCATAACCAAAGTAAGTCTACACCCAGACATACAATAATCAAGATCCCAGAAATTCAGCACAAGAACAGAATATTAAAATCTGTTAGAGAAAAGGGACAGATCATCTATAAGGGAAAACCAATCAGAATCACAGTAAACTTGTCAACACAAGCCATCAAGTAAGAAGAGTTTGGAATGAAGTGTTTCAAACCCTAAAAGAAAACAACTTCCAACCCAGATTGATCTATCCAGCAAAACTATCTTTCAAAATTGGTGGAAAAATAAGATACTTCCATGGTAAAGAACAACTGAAGCAATTCACCCTACAGAGAGTGCTAAAGAATATTCTAGAGAGAGATAAACCTGACCATGGTTCCAGGTCAACAGCAGCAGAGGATGATCACCAAACAAGACAGGCAATTGAATGCAGGGGAAAAGGGGAGGGCCAACAACAGGAGGATAGCAGGGCAGAGACAAACCAATGTATGCTTGTTATAACCATTAATGTAGATTGCCTCAGCTCAGTAATAGAAAGAAACAAGGGGAGAATGGATTAAGAAACAAGATCCATTGAACACTGTATACAAGAGCACATTTAACTGGAAAGAAAATTCATAGACTGAAAATCAAAGCAGAGAAAACAATTGTTTTATGTGATAAGAGACCAAAGGAAAAAAGAGCAAGAGTAACATGCACATCAACTGCAGAATGGATAAGAAGAATATGATATTTTCATACCTAGCTATAAGGTAGAATAATCTCAAGGCTCCTGTATGTAAATAGCCATGTTCATGGCCGACACAGTTCAAACTGATAAGAGTGAACAGTAGCATAATAAGCAGAAGGTGTTAATGGGATCCAAAAGCAAAATAGTTAATGTAAGAGCAAAGAGGAGGAAACATCTTGGAGGGAAAGGTGGAAAATACTGTCACTTCAGAAAAAATAGCCAGGATCAAGAAAACTAACAACAACAAATGCCAAAGAGGCTGTGGGGGGAAAAGGAACTCTTGCAGACTGGTGCAATTGCTGTGGAGGTGAGTCTGGAAGTTCCTCAAAAAGCTGTAATTGGAAGTCCCATTTGACCCAGCCATTCCACTTCTGGGTATATTCCCTGAAGAACTGAAAACATCATATCACAGTGCTATATGTGCACCCATGTTTATAGCAGCACAATTTGTAAAAGCCAGACCTTGGAAACAACTTAAATGCCCATCAAGTGAGAAATGGATAAAAAAGATGTAGTATTTTTATACAATGGAGTACTACACTGCCAAAAAATGATCACATTGAGATATTTATAAGTAATTGGATGCAACTTGAGACCATACTCATAAGTGAAATAAATCAAACTCACATGTGCAAATACCACATTGTCTCCCTAGTGTAAGAAATGGTAAGAGTACATAAGATACAAAAACTTCAATAAATACAGTGAAAGGATAAGAATCTGCTTAAAGGGACAAAAATATCTCAGGGAAAAGGAAGAAAAAGAAAGGGTAAAGAAAAAATATCAAAAATTTTATAATCACACTTAGAATAGCTACAATCATTGTGCTAAAAATTCCACAAGTTCTTGGAACAAAACAGCTAACATTCATAGGATTGTAACAATATTGCATGTTAGTGTCTGGTGATCTGAGGAACTCTTGAAGAACATTATGTAAAATAACAACCCTAGATATGCTCCTACCACCTTGTTTTGAAGGCTCATATCACCATTGTTTTGGGCTCCTTGCTGTTGTTATTTATAGTCTTTTTTCTTTCTTATTTTTCTAGTAATATATTTTGTTTTGCTTTGTTTTTCCTTTTAATTCAGAAAGGATGGGTATACATGTAGAGGCTTATACATGACTAGACTTCTAAACAGTTTATGAGAATTGATTATATTATGTATGATGAAAGGAACAGCTACTTGGAAGGAAAAGAGACATTACGGTATCCATTGCTCATTCTGTATCATCATGCTGTGAAATCCATTAATGCTTCTATTCTTTGTTCAGAGTGGGCTTAGTTTGTTTTGTACTGTTTAATTTCAACATGTATGAAGGTATGGACAGCTGTTTTGAAGAGAACAAGAGACATTATGGAAGCCATTGTTAATTTTCGTATTGTCTGGTTTTGAAGGCCTGTAATGCCTTCATTATTCTGTTCTTATCCGTTTTATGCTATTTTGTTTTGTTTGAATTCATTGTGTTTGAAGATATAGACAACTATTTAGAAGAAAATAAGAGACATATGGTAGCCACTGTACATCTCCTGTTGTGTTGCTTTGAAATCTGTGACACATTGTTTTTTTCTAATCTGCTTTGTTTGGTTTTGTTATATTTAGTTTTACCCTTTTAAAGTAAATAAAGTGTAGATCATAGAGGACTTCAAACCATAAAAATGAACAATGATTACCATAATGCCTCTTGTTGTGTTCAAAATAGCTGTAGCTACCTTGACACACAGTAAAAATAAAACAAAACACAACAGGATGGAACCAATAAAAACAAAATGATGAATGCAATAAGAGACTTCTAAACAAGACAATGGTAAATCCAAAATGGCTAAAATAATATGTCTTACTGTCTTTGAAGTAGCTATCCATGCCATTGGGTGTAACAAAATCAAACAAAACAAAACAGAATAAAACCCAACTCCAAAAAAACAATGAAAATAATGCAGGATTTCAAAACAAGGTAACAGGGAATTAACAATTCACAATCTCTTCAGAAGGAGATTCCCCATAGACACCACACTGTGAAACGTTATCCTCTGAATACATGATCAGACCACAGGCCCAGGACCTGCAAAGTCAGTGAAACACTGTCTTAGTTACTATTTACTTGTTGATGAGACAAAATGCCTGATGCCCAAAGTTGGGAAAAGAAAGGTTTATTTCTTACAGTTTTTGGAGGTTTCAGTCCATACTCAGTTGGTTCCAACGCAGGGTGGCATGGTGAGGCAGCAGTTCATGGAGGCTGCAAACAGCAAGGTGGAAACTGGCAAGACAGAGAGATATGCCTTCTTCCAGCAATTGCATCATATGCCGGCTCCACTCCTAAGTGGGTGTCACCTTGACACCATCAATCCCAGCACTAGACAATGAACCAACCACAAATACACAAGGCAAATGCATGAGGCCTAGGGGTCACTGACATAAAGTATGACAAACACCCAACATCATATGCATCAAATTTCATTTCACATGAATAGCTGTCATCACAGCCTGTGTTTCTCTGGATCAGCTACTTGCTTATGGGGGATGTGGAGATGGTGTTGGCTCTTCTTTTTTTCCAGCCTGGAGTGCCAGAAAGGGCTGGTTCACAGCAAACACTTTCTATGTAGTTGTTGACATCAAGTTTTCTTGAATTTGGCCAAAAGGTGAAGTAGGAAATGTTAATAACTTGTGGCATGCTTGACAATGATTACAAAACACTGCTTGTTATCTTTTCTGAAGATTGGAATGAGTGAAATGGAGTTAAATTTTAGACACATTCACTCCTTTAATCTTCCCTTCAATCCTATCATAGGCACATTATTATTAAACCCCTGTTACAGGTATGAAAACTGAGTTATATAAATTGCATCATTTTTCTTAGGCACAAAACCCCATAATGGTGGATTTGAACACACATAGTCATGGTATCACTCAAGAACCTCACTCCATATTGTGGTATGGCCTAGACTGGATTGTACTTCTGAGACTGAATCCTCTGCCCCAAGCTGACTGCTTTCTATTATCCTCTCACTTACATAGGACACTTGGGCAGTAGTAAACTCCTCCTACTCATGGGGAGCAAGATGTTCCACAGTGGGCAGCAGAGGGGTGCACTGCTGTGACAGGACCTGGCTGGCCTTCCTTTGAAAGGACACTTGGCCCAGCCACCATGCTCAGAGTGAAGTGGGAGACTTCAGCTCAAGAGGAAAGAAGGAAGTGAGTGGCTTCCCTCCTCTCCTGTTCCCTCATTCCCATTATCCTCCCATCAGGACCCAGGCTGGGTGAGCCATCAACTGCCAATGCTCTGCTTCTTCTGACTCTGTGGAGCTTCATAGGGAAAAAGAACAGAAGCTGTGGAATCATCCTATCAGCTCCATGCTGGAAATAGATGTTTCCTCCTCACTGGATGCTCTCTTAAAATTAAAGCATACAAAGCATACAAAGTAGAAAGAAAAAATGCATTTTGACTCCACTAAAAACTGCATCACACCCTAGAGACTCACATTATAAAGTAGTGAGGGAACAGAAAAAAACATGGAAAGAGTCATTTTATACCCGAAACTTCTGCAAAGAAGGAAAGTATTCAGCAGTGTTTAATGTTGCTTATGTGATGAGGCAGGTGGAGAAACAAGGGCAGAGACAGTGCACAGGTGTGTTTAGATAAGTAGTGTGTAATGGAAATAGACTTGAATGTCTGTCCTGGGAGTGAAAGTGGGGTCTTCATATGCAACTGCACTCCTACAAACAACAACTGTTTCTTGATGCCCCTCTGATCTGAGACAGGGAACAAAGAAATAGGAAGGCTGAGTCTCTAGGATTCATTTCTAGAAGAACCTAAAGGGAAGCCTCAGGGACAGGCAGAATCCCTCTGGGGGCTGCCTTCTGGGGCTCCTCCCAAATCTGGATGGAGGGAGGACCCTAAGGCCTGGCATCAGCCTTGGCTGTGAAAGAAGGCCTGCTGACCTGCCATGTATGCCTATGTGCTGTAAGAGAGATGCTCATCTGCAATAAATAGCTCCACATTTTTCCTTCCACAAAGGCTCCAGTGGAAAAGTTCAGATCTCTCACCACTGGAAAATTGTTAGCTCAGTGTAAAGCAAGCAGCATGAAGGTGTGCCTGGCTCTCCTGCTTTTGACTCTGGTTTTTTGCTGCTATGAGGGTATCGCTGGTGGCCAGTCCAGCAGCAGTTGAGGTATGTGCCTTGGTCTGAGCACAAGGAAGAGCAATTTCAGGAGGATGAGATCCTAAACAGATGACAACCCACACCTTTTCTAGTGCTGGTGAGTCAGCTCCTGAAGACCTCAGCATTCATTTTATGACCTTCTCAACACCTACAAAATTTTATGGAGAATTGTGGTGGGTAAATATAGGACACTTACTCCTTTATGGCCATCTCATCTGTGGATGCATCAGAACATAGGAAGAGGCCCAGCTGTCACTCTGGGCTCTGCCACTCTTCAGGGTTGTGGCCTTGGATCAAGAGCTTGCCCTCTTGAACAGTCTTTTCATGGGGCTTGTGTGTATAACTAACATCCTGTTATATAGTTTTTTCAGTGAAAAATGTATAAAAGTGTGCAACTGTACACATAAAACTGATTTTTGTATTTATCAATGAGTCTCTTCCCAGACACTCTGTGGGATTGCACCAGGCGATCCCAAAGCTTCTTCTTCTTCTTTTTTTTTTTAAGATTTTATTTAAAGAGAAACAAAAGCATGTAAAGGGTAGAGATAATACAGAATTCCAAAAAAGATAATAAGAAATCATTAGTTAATAAATTACATCTTGTCCTCTTAGAAATAGTTGTTCAAGTTACAAAATTAAAGCATACAAATTAGACAGTCAAACAGTGAGAGTGTAAACAGCTATGCATGCATGAGTCCCTACGTGTATTTCTATCCTTTCTGTGTTAGAGGGAAAAATAAAACAGCAAGACAAAACAAAACAAATTCCTATAAAAACATGAAACCAAAAAGTTATATAAAACCACAGAACAAGGTGATCTACAATGATTACTGTGTTGTTTTTTTACTATCTTCAATAGAATGTCTATATCATCAGGCATAATTGAATATAGCACTATAATTGAGTATAGCAGTAAATAACAATATTAGTAAAAATAAAGCATTGTAGACAGTATAAAGCTCCAAAGGCAGGTAATAATCAAACCAGAGTGGATATTTTAGTGGATCTTGTCATCTTTAGTGCAGTTGCCTATACTCTCAGACTTGATACTATCAATCATAACAGCTTTGAATAACATCTATCAATACAAGACAGCAATCCAACAAACCAGATTTGATTATGATCAGTCATGGTAAAACTGTAGGTTTTACAGAGCTTTAGATTAAGCTAATAGGAAATTAAGGATGATTACCATACTATATCCTGTTATTTTCAGGATTACTGCCTGTGCCCTCAAATCTAGTACAGGTAGAATGACTGGAACAGAATATAACACATCTAAGCAGAGTAGTGTGAGTAATGTGGGTTTTAAATCCTGGTACACTATTAACAATACAGTGTATCAAGGCCATCTATGTTAGAGTTTCTAGTTATCCTTCTCTGCCTCATTTCTGCTATGCTATTTTTCTGCCTTTGTTTAGTTTTCTCCTTCATTCTACTGCCTGCCCCACTCATTGAGGCCTTTCTACCACTGTTCCTAAAATCCTGGCATTTTTTTTTCTCTCTCTCTAGAATGTCCTTCATCATTCTCTGCAGGGTTGAATTGGTGGTCACAAACTTACCCAGTTCCTCTTTGTCATGGAAGCATCTTGTTTCTCCATCAACTTCTAGTGACAGTTTTGCAGGGTACATCAATCTGGGCTGGAGACCATCTTCCTTCAGGACTTGGAAGACCTCGCTCAAGCTCTTCTTGATCTGATGGTCTGTGTCGAGAAGTCAGCCATGATTCTGATGGGCTTACCTTTATAGGTAATCTGTTTCTTTTCTCTGAAAGCTTTTAATATTCTGTTTTTATATTGAATTTCTGCTATTTTGATTATTATATGTCTGAGTGTAGCTCTGTTTTGGTTGTAGGTGGCTGGACTTCTGTATGCCTCACACAACTGAATGTCATTTTCTTTTCCCATGCTTGGGAAGTTTTCCTTAATTATTTCCATGAATGGCCTTTGTAATTTACCTGTATTATTCCTGCTTCTTCATTCACATTTCTTATTCTTAAATTGTAGATTCTCTTGTCATCTTCTAGCCTTTGTATTGTTACTGCCTGTTTCCTTGTTATTTTTAAGAGATCTTTCCTTTCATGATCACACATTGCAAACTTGTCTTCAAGTTTTGATAGTCTATCCTTAATTTCTTTTAAGGCATTTTGGCAGTTTTCAATGAAGTTTTTAATTTCCTGGTAGTCTCTTTGAATCTGCTTCATGTATTCTATATTTTCTTTATATCCTTTATCGAATGTTTCTCTCTTTTTTTGTGTGTTCCTCCCTTCTTTCATCTGTATCATCCTGAGAGATGCTTCCTGAGAGCATTTCTTTTATTACTCTACTCATATCCTGCTTTACCTGCTTTAACATTTCAGTTTTGAGCTCATCTACAAGGTTCAGAAGATATCTCTTAATGTCCATTAAAGCCATGTCTGATGTTGTGTGTTTGCCTCCCTCAGTCTCCCTTGATTTTCCTTCTCCTGGATCAGGGCTCTCAAGGTTCTGGGCTGTGGCCTCCTCCTGCCTCTCTCTCCTGTCATGACCCTGGCTTCCTCCACACAGGTTACAGTGCAGGTCCCAGCCCTTTTCCCTGTTGGCCATGTTTTTTCTGAAGCACGCTGGTGATTGAACTCCACCCTTTCCTGCCTGGTCTTGTCACTGAGGTGTAAGCAGACTGCATATGCCTGCCCCTCCCCACTGGGCCAGCCAAACTTCAGGGGCGATCACCCGGTCAATGCATGCTAGGTGCAGGGAATTGATTTGGGATGTCTCATTGGGTCCTGGCCAGGGGCGCGACCCAGTCCAACCAAATAGCACAAATCTGCTCTGAGGAAGGAGCAACCAACCGAAGCCACTGTCACTCCCAGTTCAGGCTCCTCCTGCACGATTCCAACATGTCGCCCACCTGGTCGTGCCCTTCCCATGGGGGGGGTCTCACTTCCAGCACTGACTGTGGATCAATGAAGGTTCCTTCACCAGCTCTGCTTTCTGCTCTCCCTTCGGCTCACCAACCCCTGACTTCAGTGCTGTTGTTCTTCCTGTGAGTGGCAGTGGGAACGAGTTTGGGCAGCTCTGCCTGCTGGCAAACTTGAGTCATCGCAAAAACGCTGTGTCCCTTTGGTTTTTAGCTGTTTCAGTTGTAGTCCCAAAGTATTTGATGAGCTTTTTTAAATTTTAATTTCTTCCTGTGTCAAGAGGATCCGTCTCCCTCTGTCTGGGTCTCTCCAGGCTGTTTTATTCTGGCATAGGAATTGTTTCTCCTGGGAGGCTTTGTGTTTTGTTGCTCACTGATTGGCCCTCTTGTCTTCCTCTCCCCAAAAGCTTCTCAACACTAACTTGAAATTCACACAGTGAAAGGGTATGTGCAAAGCTCCATATGCAAGAAGGAGAAGTGTGAGTCTCTGAGTCTCTGCACAGTAAGACTGCAAATGTGGTCAGGGATCAGACCCTGCTTGTTCTGACAGTTGATGAGAGGACCATTGCTGCTTTTTTGGGTGTCCACCAGGCAATGTGGTGGATGCATTTCCAAAACTCAGCTGTGAGTCCTGATTCACACAATGATCACCCTAGCAATGGTCCTGTGCCTGTGATCCTGTCTGTGTCTTTCAAGTAGTCGTATGTGCAGTATTGACTAAAAAGGCTTATTTTTTCTGGTGATTCCAAGTGGGATCAGGAATGAGTCAATGGGGAGCTGGACTTCACTACAAAATAACTGCATTGTAACATTTTGTGTCACATTTTGATACTAAATACAATTGTGTCTCATAATTTCTGCTTTACAGCCAAGAACTTATCCAATGACATGCAGTAATTCCTTCAGCCTAATCTCAAAATATCACCTCTGCACATCTTAATGGTTTGTTTCATTGGCACTTCTCCAGGTTTTCTCTCACTATTCCAATCTTGGCAAGATTGTGTCTGTAGCCATGGGTGAGGGCACACACCTGTCATCCCAACACATGGGAGCCAGAGGAAGAGGAATCACTACAACTTTGGGGACACCTGAGGCAACAGAGTGAGTTTGAAGCAGGCTGGGCTACATAAAAAGACTCTGTGTCCAAAAAAAAAAAAAAAGAAGCCAGCAGGACCCAGATTCCAGCTTTGGGACCTGACCCCATGCTCTGGCAGGGTCCCAGCATATTCAGGGAGACTTTGAGCCTACTTCTGGGTAGTATGACCATGCACTGAGACCCAGAACACTCTGGGCTGCACACAGGGACAGTGACCCAAGCAGGCCACACCCAGCAAAAGCTAAACAGTGAGCAGGACCTAGATTCCAGGCTCGGGCCCTGACCACACACTCTGGTGGAATCCCAGTGCACTGAAAAAACTTGGAACTTAGCTCCCAGGTGGCAATCCTTGGACCACAGTGGATTAACTGTGCCAGCATGGTGAGTATGCTACTAAAATAGAAGTGTACAGTGAGTAAATGGGGCCAGTAGTAAATGGGGCCAGTCAGTCCAACTAACTGAAAGACCTTGGTGAGTCTGAAAAGAGTATAGGCGACCCCTTCCTACACAGAAAACATCAGGCAGAGTGAAAATGGCAATACAAAAAAGCAAAATGCAGTCTCAAACATCTAGTCCACCAGAAGCAAGTGCAAGAGATATTGAAATAGAGGACCCCAAAAGTAACACATGGGAACCTCTGAAAAGAGAGCAAGTGAAATTAAAAAAAAAAAAACTCCATGAGGGCTATAGAGAAAATCAAATTAGAAGTACTCCCTCACATAAAGACAGAAATAGCAACCTTAGTAAAGGAGTTACTGAGCACAGCTAAAGCAATTGAGAAAAAAGTACAGGACCATGGGAAACTGATTGAAACCTTAAATGAACAATACAGTTTTATATTAATGATTGTTGCAATAAAGTTAATTGCTCCCAGAATAGAGGAGACCCCTGCAAAATTCATGAAACAAACTCAAAGAGACATTCAAGACAAAAAAAATCTATTCAAAGCTTGAAAAACTGCTTAAATGAAGCTGAGGAGCTTGAGGACAGGAACACAATTAGTGATCATGAAAGGATAGAACATTTAACAATCACAAAGCAGCATGAAGTGACAATACAACAGCTTCAAGATGATGCCAAGAGAAAAAATATAAGATTAATAGTCATCAGTGAAGAGGCAGGAGTCAGTACAAATAATATAAACAGATTATTCACAGAAGTAATAGAAGAAAATTTCCCAAACATGGAGAAAGAACCTGATATGCAGATAAGTGAGGCATATAGAATGCCAAGCAGTCACAATCAACATAAATCCACACCCAGACACATAATAATTAAGATCTCAGACATGCAGCCTAAAAACAGAATATTAAAAGCTGTTAGAGAAAAGACACAACTAACCTACCAAGGAAAGCCCTTTAGAATCACAGCAGACTTCTCAATACAAACCCTCAGGTCCAGAAGAGCTTAGAGTGAGGTATCTCAAACCTTGAAAGAAAACAACTTTCAGCCCAGACTGATGTACAGAGCAAAATTTCATTCAAATTTAATGGAGAAAAAAGATACTTCCATGACAAAGAACAACTGAAGAAATCACGTCCACCAAAACAACCCAAGAAAGAGTACTGAAAGACATACTACAAAGAGACAAAAATGACCACAATCCCCAAAACAACAACAGAAAGAAACCACCAGATAGGAAGAGCAATAAAATAAGGGGAAAAGCAGAAAGAAACAACTGGAACATAACATGGCAAACTCAAGCCAGTACATATCAGTGATATCCATAAATGTAAATGGCTTCAACTCACCTATAAAAAGAAACAGACTGACAGAATGGATCAAGAAACATGAGCTCACAATCCGCTGTATACAAGAAACACATCTGACCCAAAAGGAAACTCATAGATTAAAAGTCAAAGGATGGAAAACCGTATTCCATGCAACGGGAACCCATAAAAAAGCAGGAGAAACTACTCTAATTGCGGACAACTTGAACTTCAAACCTAAAATGATTAAAAGAGATAAAGAAGGTCACTACATACTTATTAGTGGAAAAATTCAGGAGGAAGAACTAACAATTATAAGTATATATGCACAAAATATATATGCACAGGAGCACCCAACTATGTAAGACAGATACTAATGGACATGAAAAACCAAATACACAAGAGCACAATAATAACAGGGGATCTTAACAGTCCATTGTCACAGAGATAGATCAAGTAGAAAAAATTCAACAACAACAACAAAAAGACAGAACTGAATCATATCTGTGAACAACGGACTTAGTAGATGTTTACAGAGTGTTCCACCCAACCACATCAGAACACACATTCTTCTCAGCAGTGCATGGGTCATTCTCCAAAATAGACCATATATTATCTCATACAATATTTTTAATTAAATTTAAAGGTATTGAAATCATCCCATCCACAATATCTGACTATAGCACACTGAAATTGGAAATTAATGGCAAAAGAAATTGTAAAACCTGCGTAAATACATGAAAATTAAATAGCCTTTTGAACAACCAGTGGGCTACAGATGAAATTAAAGAAGAAATAAAGCAGTACCTACAATTTAGTGAAAATATAGAAACAACATACTGTAATCTATGGGATGCAATGAAAGTGGACTTAAGAGGTAAATATATAGCAATAAATTGTCATATCAGGAAAACAGAAGAACAAATCAACCACCTAATGCTGCATCTCAAGCTTCTAGAAAAAGAAGAACAAGCTAAACCCAAAGCTCATAGAAGAGAGGAAATTGTAAAGATTAGAGCAGAAATCAATGGAATTGAAACTAAAAAAAAACACAAAGAATTAATTAATTAAAAAGCTGGGTTTTTTTGAGAGAAGCAATAAAATTGACAAACCACTAGCTAACCTTATCAAGAGAAAGAAAGACAAAATGCAAATTCATGCAATAATGAATACCTACTTTGAAAATCTCAACTCACATAAAGTGGAAAACACAGAGGAAATGGACAGATTTCCAGAAACATATGAACTACCAAAGCTGAACCAAGAAGATATAGCAATTTTTAACTACCCAATAGCAGCTATTGAAATTGAAAACATAATTAAAAGCTTACCAACAAAGAAAAGCCTAGGTCCTGATGGATTCACAGCTGAGTTCTACAAGAAATTTAGAGAAGATTTGATACCAGTACTCCTTAAACTCTTCAATGAAATTGAGAAGAAAGCAATCCTCCCTAAATCATTCCTGGAAGCAAGTATTACTCTGATACCAAAACCAGCAAAAGATCCAACTAAAAAGGAGAACTATAGACCAATGTCATGAATGAACATTGATGCAAAGATTCTCAACAAAATACTGGCAAATAGAATGCAGCAAATCATCAAGAAGATTATACATCATGAACAGGTGGGGTTCATTCCAGGAATGCAGGGATAGTATAGCATATGCAAATCAATAAATGTAATACACCACATCAACATAGCCAAAAACAAAAACCACATGGTCATCTCAGTAGATGTAGAAAAAAGCATTGTACAAAGTCCAGCACATGTTCATGATAAAAACCCTTCAGAATCTAGGAATACATCATGTCTACAGCAACCTTATAAAGGCCATCTATGACAAAGCAACAGCCAACATTATACTAAATGGACAAAAACTGAAAGCTTTCACTTTAAAATCAGCAACAAGACAAGGATGACCACTATCACCACTGCTTTTCAACATAGTTCTGGAAACACTAGCCAGGGCAATCAGACAAGAGAGAGAAATAAAAGGAATAAAGATAGGGAAGGAAGAAGTTAAATTATCACTATTTGCAGATGACATGATACTCTATACAGAAGAACCAAAAAACTCCATTAAAAGACTGCTAGAGGTAATAAACAAGTTCAGTAGTGTAGCTGAATACAAAGTCAATGCTCAAAAATCAATAGCATTCCTGTACACAAACAAAAAACTCACTGAGAGAGAAATTATGGAAATATCGCCCTTTACAAAAACATGTAAAAAAATGAAATACTTAGGAATCAACCTAACTAAAAAGATAAAAGACCTATATGGTGAAAATTATACTATGCTGAAAAGGAGATTGAAGAGGATATTAGAAAATAGAAGGATATTTCTTGTTCTTGGTTAGGAAGAACCAACCTTGTGAAAATGGCCATACTCCCAAAACTGTTATACAGATTTAAAGCAATCCCAATCAAAATACCATTGACATACCTCACAGATCTAGAGAACACACTACTAAAATTCATTTGGAAAGAGAAGAAACCTAGAATAGCAAAGGCAATTCCAGGCAACAAAAGCAAGGCAGGAGGCATCTCAGTTCCTGACTTGAAACAGTAGTATAAAGCCACAGTGATAAAATCAGCTTGGTACTGGCAAAGAAATAGACCTGGGGATCAATGGAACAGATTAGAAGATGCAAGCACAACTACAAAGACACTCAGCCACCTGATATTAGACCAAGGGGCTAAGTATGTCCACTGGAAGAAGGATAGTCTCTTTAATAAATGGTGTTGGAAAAATTGGCTCTCTACATGCTGAAGACTGAAACTAGATCCGTGCATACCACCATGCACAAAACTAAAGTCTAAATGGATCAAAGACCTCAATATTAAAACAGAAACACTAAATCTACTTGAAGACAAGGTAGGTGGAAGTCTTGGAGATATAGGGGTAGGCAGAGAATTTATGAACAAAATGAAAGCTGCACAGGAAACACTTCAAAGAAGTTATAAATGGAATCTCATATTATTGAAAAGTTTCTGCACTTCAACGGAAATCACCAACAGAATGAAAAGAAAACCCACAGAGTGGGAAAGAATTTTAGCCAGCAACCCCTCAGACAAAGGACTTGTGTTCAGAACATTTAAAGAATTGAAAAACATCAAGACCCAAATTCAAAGACCCTCTCCAAAAATGGGCACCTGAGATGAACACACAGTTCTCAGAGTAAGATATATGAATGGCAAATAAATACATGAAGAAATGTTCACCATCACTGGTCATTTGAGAAATGCAAATTAACACAATATTGAGATTCCACCTCACTCTGGAAAGAATAGCTGCCATCAAGAAATCAACTGATGATAAATGTTGGCAAGGTTGTGGGGAATTAGTAACACTGCTCCACTGTTGTTAGGAATGTAGACTGGGTCAACCATTATGGAAATCCATATGGAGAATCCTCTCAAGACTAGGATTGGAAGTTCCATTCAATCCAGCTATTGTCCTCCTGGATATTTTCCCAGAAGAACTGACAAGTTCATATCACAGTGATATATGTGCTACCATGTTCATAGCAGGACAATTTGTTTTTGTTTCACATTTTTAAAATTTTATTTAAACAGAAAAAAATGTAGCAACAATACAGAATTCTAAAAGGAAGAAAGAGAAAGGAGAATGAGAAAAAGCCCCATTAAGAAATCAGTAATTTATAAATTAAATACTGTCATCCTGGATGTAGTTGTTCAAGTTACAAACTTAAAGGGTATATACTAAATATTCAAACAGTCGGACTACAAACAGTTCTGCTCAAAGATCCAACAAAGATTCAGCAATATGGTCATCTATTTTACACACTCAAACATACATGCAGTTATATCCCTTATAGCACTTTGTTTTCCTCTCTTTTTTACAATAGCAATTACACATTTTGGTTTTATTACACTTATAGTTCTTATTAATTTTTTACACTAGAGACACAATATGATATTTATAAATATGATTCTTATTTCACTAATGAGGATAGTCTCAAGTTGTCTCCATTTGCCTATGAAGGCCTCAATATCATCCTTTTTATAGCTGAGTAATATTCCATTGTATAAAAATGCCACATCTTTTTCATCCACTCTGCAGTTGATGGCCATCTTGGTTCTTTGCAGCATTTAGCTATTACAAGACTTAGCAGTCTTTTAATGGAGTTTTTTTGGTCTTCTATATAAAGTATCATGTCATCTGTAAATAGTGATAATTTAAATTCTTCCTTTCCTATCTTTACTCCTTTTATTTCTCTCTCTTGTCTGACTGCTCTGGCTAGTGTTTCCAAAACTATGTTGAAAAGCAGTGGTGATAGTGGTCAGCCTTGTCTTGTTGCTGATTTTAAAGTGAAAGCTTTCAGTTTTTGTCCATTTAGTATAATGTTGGCTGTTGCTTTGTCATAGATGGCCTTTATATGGTTGAGGTAGATGCCATGTATTCCGAGTTTCTGAAGGGTTTTTATCATGAACCTGTGTTGTGCTTTGTCGAAAGCTTTTTCTGCATCTATTGAGATGACCGTGTGGTTTTTGTTTTTGGCTCTGTTGATGTGATGTATTACATTTATTGATTTGCATATGTTATACCATCCCTGCATTCCTGGAATGAACCCCACTTGGTCATGATGTATAATCTTCTTGATGATTTGCTGCATTTCTATTTGCCAGTATTTTGTTGAGAATCTTTGCATCAATGTTCATTAGTGAGATTGGCCTATAGTTCTCTTTTTGGTTCCGTCTTTCTCTGATTTTGGTATCAGAGTAATACTTGCCTCCAGGAATGATTTAGGGAGGATTGCTTTCTTCTCAATTTCATTGAAGAGTTTAAGGAGTACTGGTATCAAATCTTCTCTAAATTTCTTGTAGAATTCAGATGTGAATCCATCAGGACCTGGAATTTTCTTTGTTGGTAAGCTTTTAATTATGTTTTCAATTTCAATAGCTGATATTGTGTTGCTCAAAATTGCTATATCTTCTTGGTTGAGCTTTGTTAGTTCATATGTTTCTAGAAACCTATCCATTTCCTCTGTGTTTTCAACTCTATGTGAGTTGAGATTTTCAAAGTAGGTATTCATGATCTTTTGAATTTCCATGGGATCTGTAGTAACTTCTCCCTTTTCAGTTCTTATTGCATGCATTTGGGTTTTTTCTTTCATTCTCTTGATAGGGTTAGCTAGTGGTTTGTCAATTTTGTTTATTCTCTCAAAAAAACAGATTTTTGATTCATTAATTCTTTGTATTTTTTTTAGTTTCAGTTGCATTGATATCTGCTCTAATCTTTACAATTTCCTCTCTTCTATGAACTTTGGGTTTAACTTGCTCTTCTTTTGCTAGAAGCTTGAGATGGAGCATTAGGTTGTTTATTTGTGCTCCTTCTGTTTTCCTGATATGACAATTTATTGCTATATATTTCCCTCTTAAGAGTGCTTTCATTGCACCCCACAGATTACAGTATGTTGTTCCTCTATTTTCATTGAATTGTAGGTATTGTTTTATTTCTTCTTTAATTTCATCTGTAGCCCACTGGTTGTTCAAAAGGCTGTTAGTTAATTTCCATGTGTTTATGCAGGTTTTACAATTTCTTTTGCCATTAATTTCCACTTTCAATGCACTATGGTCAGATATTATGCATGGTATGATTTCAATACCTTTGCATTTACTTAAGAATGTTTTATGGGATAATATATGGTCTATTTTGGAGAACATCCCATGCAAGCTGAGAAGAATGTGTATTCTGATGTGTTTGGTTGGGACACTCTGTGAGCATCTACTAAATCCATTTACTCACAGATATGATTCAGTTCTGTTCTTTGCTGACTTTTTGTCTAGTTGATCTATCTCTTTGTGACAATGGGTTGTTAAGATCTCCTGTTATAATTGTGTTCTTGTGTATTTGGTTTTTCATGTCCATTAGTATCTGTCTTATATAGTTGGGTGCTCCTGTATTTGGCACATGTATATTTATAATTGTTAGTTCTTCCTCTTGAATTTGAACACTAACAAGTATGTAGTGACCTTCTCTATCTCTTTTAATGATTTCAGGTTTGAAATTCATGTTGTCTGCAAATAGAATAGCTACCCCTGCATTTTTCTGGGTTCCTGTTTTGTGGAATACTGTTTTCCATCCTTTGACTTTTAATGTATGAATTTCCTTTTGGCTGAGATGTGTTTCTTGTATACAGCATATTGTGGGATCCTGTTTCTTGATCCATTCTGTCAATCTATTTCTTTTTATAGGTGAATTGAGGCCATTTATATTTATGGATAACACTGATATGTACTGGCTTGACTTTGCCATGTTATGCTCCAGTTGTTTCTTTCTGCTTTTCCTCTTATTTAATTGCTTATCCTACCTGGTAGTTTCTTTCTGTTGTTGTTTTGGGGATTGTGGTCATTTTATCTCTGTCTAGTATGTCTTTCAGCACTCTTTCAAGGGTTGGTTTGGTGGACATGAATTTCTTCAGTTGTTCTTTGTCATGGAAGTATCTTGTTTCTCCATTAAATTTGAATGTAAGTTTTGCCGGGTACATCAGTCTGGGTTGAAGATTTTTTTCTTTCAGGGCTTGAAATACCTCACTCCAAGCTCTTCTTGACTTGAGGGTTTGCACTGAAAAGTCTGCCATGATTCTAATGGGCTTTCCTTGATAGGAGAGTTGTGTCTTTTCTCTGACAGCTTTTAATATTCTGTTTTTATGTTGTATGTCTGAGATCTTAATTATTATGTGTCTGGGTGTGGATTTATGTTGATTGTGACTGCTTGGCATTCTATATGCCTCACTTATCTGCATATTACAGTCTTTCCCCATGTTTGGGAAATTTTCTTCTATTATTTCTGTAAATACTTTATGTATGTTCTTTGCTTGGACTCCTGTATCTTCACTAATGCCCATTATTCTTATATTGTTGCTCTTGGCATCATCATGGAGCTTCTGGATTGTCATTTCATGCTGCTTTGTTATTTTTAAAAGTTCTATCCTTTCCTGATCACTAACTGTGATCCTGTCCTCAAGGTCTGAAATCCTATCCTCAGCTTCCTTTAGGTAGTTTTGCATGCTTTCAATAGAATTTTTTGTTTCTTGGATGTCTCTTTGAGTTTGTTTCATGAATTTTGCTTGTTTTCTATATTGTTCATTCAAAGTTTCAATCAGTTTCCCATGCTCATGTACTTTTCTCTCTAGTTCTTCTTTAGCTGCATTCAACAACTCCTTTACTAAACTTGTTATTTTTATCTTTACATGGGAGACTACTTCTAATTTGATTTCCTCTATAGCCTGATGCAGTTGTTTTTTTATTTCACTCACTATATTTGCAGAAATGCCCAGTGTGTTACTTTTGAGGTCCTCTATTTCAGTGTCTCCTCCACTTGCTTCTGGTGAACTATATGTTTGAGACTGCACTTTGGTTTTTTGTTTTGTCATTTTTCACTCTGCCTGGTGTTTTCTATGTGTAGGAGGGGATCACACACACTCTTTTCAGACACACCAAAGTCTTACAGTTAGCTGGAGGGGGTTTTACTATTGGTCCTAATTATCCTCTGTACACCTCTATTTTAGGGGTATACTCAGCACATTGATACAGTCAATCCAGTGTAGTCCAAAGTTTGCCACCTGGGAGCAAAGTTCCAAATTTTCTCACACTAACTGGATCCTGCTGAGCTCTTCTGATGTTCCAAGTGGGAGGGTGGGCCCATCTAGAGTAGTCCAGGGCAGTTTTCAGTCTTGGGAGGGCCTCTTCAATGTTCCTAGTGGCAGGGCAGGCCCACAGGGGAGGTTCTGGGGAGCCTTGCCCTGAGGCCGGCTTGTGCTGAGTTCCTGAGACAGGGCGGGCCCTCGGTGGAGTTCCCGCGGAGCCTACACCTGAGGCCAGCTTGAGGTGAGTTCTGGGTGGCAGGGTGGGCCCTTGGTGGAGTTTCCAGGGAGCTTACCCCTGAGCCGGGCCTGTGCCGAGTTCCTAGTGGCAGGGCAGGCCCTTGGTAGCAGCACAATTTGTAATAGCTAAATCTTGGAAACAACCAAGATACCCTTCAACTGCAGAGTGGATGAAAAGATGTGGTATTTATACACAATGGAATGTTACTCAGCTATAAAAAAGGATGATTTTGAGGCCTTCATAGGTAAATGGAGACAACCTGAGACTATCCTCATTAGTGAAATAAAGAAGAATCATATTTATAAATATCACATTGTGTCTCTAGTTTAAAAAGTGATAAAAACTATAAGAGTAATAAAACCCATAATGTGTAATTGTTATTGTAAAACAGAGAGGAAAAGAAATGGCTCTAAGGGATATAACAGCATGTATGTTTGAGTGTGTAAAATAGATGAGCATATTGCTGAATCTTTGGTGGATTTTTAAGCAGAACTGTTTGCAGTCTCACTGTTTGAATGTCTACTATGTATCCATTAATTTAGCTAAATCTTGGAAACAACCAAGATGCCCATCAACTGGAGAGTGGATGAAAAAAATGTGGTATTTTTACACAATGGGAAATTACTCAGCTATAAAAAAGGATGATCTTGAGGCCTTCATAGGTAAATGGATACAACTTGAGAATATCCTCAATAGTGAAATAAATAAGAATCATATTTGTAAATATCACATTGTGTCTCTAGTGTAAAAAGTGATAAGAACTATAAGAGTAATAAAACCCATAATGTGTAATTGCTATGGTAAAAACAAGAGGAAAAGAAAGGCTCTACAGGGAATAACTGCATGTATGTTTGAGAGTGTAAAATAGATGAGCATATTGTTGAATCTTTGTTGGATATTTGAACAGAACTGTTTGCAGTGTTACTGTTTGAATGTCTACTATGCATCCTTTCAGTCTGCAACTTGAAAATCTACATCCAAGATGGCAATATGTAATTTATAATCTAGTGATTTCTTAGGTTTTTTCTCTTTTTTCTTTTTTCCTTTAGAATTCTGTATTGTTGCTACCCTTTTTTCTCTTGATTTTTTTTCTCTTTAAATAAATTTTTTTAAAAATGCATAATTGCTATTGGACAAAAGAGAGGAAACAGGAATTGGTATAAAATATAAAACTGCCTGAATATTTAAATGTGTAGGATTGATAACCATACTTCTAAGTTCTTGTCGGATTGTTGAACAGATCTGTTTACAGTCTCAGTGCCTGAATGTGTACTTTGTATGCTCTAATTTTGTAACTTGAACAACTATTTCTAAAAGGACAATATGTAATTTATCAATCAGTGATCTCTTACTGTTTATCCTTTTTTTGAAATTCTGTCATATTTCTACTTTTTTCTGTTTTTTCTCTTTAAATTAAACAAAAATTTTTTAAAAGGCCAGTCATTCTATCATGCACTTCAGCAATGACAAAAACTTCTCTTTTACACTATTCAACACTGATGAGGTGTAAATACTTAGCAGAAATGGGTATCTATTAAATGGCGACCAGTGTTTTCTGCAAACCAGAGATTCTTTGAAAGTTGTGTGTGTGGTTTAAAAGACTAAAATAGTAAATGAGTGGAATGAAGCCTTTCAATCATAGCTCTCTTCTTGCTGTGTGATGCAGAGTTAATTGTAACATCTGAGGCATCACTGTTTCATCAGGAAATTTGTGGATGAGAGTGCAAAGTGCACATTGCCGTGTTAATTTCAAAACAACACCGGGAAAATTTTTCTTCCATTAAAATGATGTTAATTTTTTACCTTTGTTTCAGCCAATACTTCTGCATTGGCAAGTCTTCTTAGGGACTTTAGAGGTTTCCTGACCTGGGCTGACTTCCTTGATAAACTGAGTCTTACAAAATAAAAGGCACCTGAAGAAGCTGTATCTGCAAAGTTGGAAGTGAAGGATTGTGTAGATGAGATTAACTTGGAAGACAAAGCATTAATAATAAAAGTTCTGGCAATTCCTTTCTCTTTATACATGAGAATTCTGCCCAGACAACCAGCCATGAATAAACCTGGTCCTCTTTTGCATGGGGACACAGGTGCCTTGGGTACCTACCTTGCTGGTCTGCTCTTCATAGAAAGAACCAAGGACAGAGGGAGGATGCAAACAGCACATCTGCTGAACTACACTGAGATGTACACATCAGCCTGGGAGGTCCCATCATCTCAGGGCACCTCCCTGGGTGATGTGTTCTCTGTGGTGATCTTAGAATAAATAACAAGTTTCAGGCAGGGTTGTTTCATGAGCAAGCTTCTTTCTTCATTTTTGAGCACTTTCATTGAGGTGAGCTCCACTCATCAAAAAGGTCTCCATCACTGTAATACTCTGGGGAGGTTTGGGAGTGTGAGTATTGTGCAGATTATAATGAAAGAGCTGGAGCCAGCCTCTGTCAGAGCTCACAGTCTGCAGTGCATTTTTCTGTGGACTGATAGGGCACCTCGGAATGTCCTGTCCTTGGACTCACCCATCCCTGCCCTGAGTCTCAGCCCTCAGTCACCTTTGCAGGGCTGAGAGATCTCCATAGTCCTGCATATTCACAGGAAAGAACTCCTGGGTTACTCTGACTTCTGGTTCCCTAATCCTTCCATTGAGACCTGATGCACACACGTCAGTCTCATCACTGTGGAGTTTCCTGGTTTAGACTAAGATATTTCCTGATATGCATTTTTTGGTGTACTTGCACCAACTCACACCCCGTTTCCAAACATACTCTAATGTTTAGTTTTCTTGGCAGACTTTATCAACCTCTTAGTTGAATTAATCTGCCCTTTCCAGAGTCTGAATGTTTCACCTCTCCTTTCCTTCTTTCTGTCTTTTTTGTACAATGCCAGGGAAATGTTCTAATGAAATGTTGATCAGACAGATATGGAAAATGTTCTCACCAGTCTTCCAAGGATTCCCTGTCTTCACTGGAAAACATAAAGGTTTCAACTTCTTGCTTCATTAAACTTCTGCTCCAGCACAGCTCCACTTGTGTTGTCATTGTCCTACAACTTGGGTCTTGCATTGAGGAGATCTGTACAGAGAAATGAAAATACTGGGACAAGAGTGATGTATGTATAATTATGCAGAAAACAAATTTAAAGGTGTTAGTGAAAAAAGAAATTGTAATCCCACTATTTTCTATGAAAGCAGTTGAAAATTGAGGGAGCCAGGAGGACATACATCACAAAGACAGATCAAAGAAAATTTGTAGCATTAAACTAGCTGATTCAAAAATCCATGGAAACCCAGCTATGACATTTGAATGGTATGGGAAAGTACTATGTAAAACAGTATAAGTCTATATTGAGCCTATTTTCAGTTTAGTCTAATGATATAATAAAAATCATTTCTTTTTAAGCATGTTTTGTGGAAAATTTTTAAATGTCATCACAAAATAATTAGCAAACAACAGTATTTTATATACTGTGCATCATACTCTTAAAACAGTGGCCAAAATATTACTCAGATTACAAGTCACAGACAAAAAAACTCTCACGTATAAAGAAGAAAGGAAAGGATAACAGCATTGATGGTGAGCCAGGCCTGGTAGTGCATGCCTTTAATCCTTGCATTCAGGAGATGAGGCAGGAGGACTGCCATGATTTTGATGCCAGCTTTGTTTATACTGTGAAATCAGGCCAGCCTGAGATACATATCATGAGTCCAACATGCAGTTTGGCTTTTGTTCATGAATTTCCAGCCCACCCCTATGTCCTCAATATTTCTAACTATTTTGTCTTCCAGTAGATTTAGTGTTTCTGACTTAGTATTTAGATCTTTGAGCCATTTTAACTTTAGTTAGGTGCATGGTGATGGACATCGGTCCTAGTTTAAGTCTTCATCATGTATCAAGCCAGTTTTTACAGCTCCACTTATTAAAGAGTTTGCCTTTCTTCCAATAAACATGTTTGCCCCCTCTGTCAAAGATAAGGTTGTTGAGTGTCTTTGTGGTTATGTCTGTATCTTACATTTATTCCATGGATCCTCAGGTCTCTTTTTTGCCAGTACCAAACTGATTTTATTATAGCAGCTTTGTAGTATAATTTCAAGTCTGTGATTGTAATGCATTCTGCC
>PVLA01015054.1:0-27224 GCA_004027455.1 Hydrochoerus hydrochaeris | reverse complement strand
TTATCTGTTCCATTGATCCTCAGGTCTATTTCTTTGCCAGTACCATGCTGATTTTACCAATGTGGCTTTGTAGTATAGATTCCAGTCAGGAATTGAAATGCCTCCTGCCTTTCCTTTGTTGCCCAGAACTGCCTTTTCTATTCTAGGTTTCTTCTGTTTCCAAATCAATTTTAGGAGTGCTTTCTCTAGATCTGTGAGGTATGTCAATGGTATTTTGATTGGGATTGCATTAAATCTGTATAACAGTTTGGGGAGTATGACCATTTTCACAGTGTTGGTTCTTCCTAACCAAGAGCAAGGAATATCCTTCCATTTTCTAATATCCTCTTCAATCTCCTTTTTCAGCATAATATAATTTTCAGCATACAGGTCTTTTACATTTTTAGTTAGGTTGATTCCTAAGTATTTCATTTTTTTACATTTAATTGTAAAGGGCAATATTTCCATAATGTCTCTCTTGGTGAGTTTTTTGTTTGTGTACAGGAAAGCTATTGATTTCTGAACATTGACTTGTATCCAGCTATACTGCTGAACTTGTTTATTACCTCTAGTAGTCTTTTAATGGAGTTTTTTGGGTCTTCTATGTAGAGTATCATGTCATCTGCAAATAATGATAATTTAACTTTTTCCTTTCCTATCTTTATTCCTTTTATTTTTCTCTCTTGTCTGATTGCCCTGGCTAGTGTTTCCAGAACTATGTTGATAAGGAGTGGTGATAGTGGACATCCTTGTCTTGTTCCTGATTTTAAAGTGAAAGCTTTCAGGTTTTGCCCATATAGTATAATGTTGGCTGTTGGTTTGTCTTAGATGGCCTTTATAAGGTTGAGGTAGACACTATGAATTCCGAGTTTCTGAAGGGTTTTTATCATGAATGTGTGTTGGACTTTGTCAAAAGCTTTTTCTGCATCTATTGAGATGACCATCTGGTTTTTGTTTTTGTTTATGTGATGTATTACATTTATTGATTTGCATATGTTAAACCATCCTTGCATTCCTGGAATGAACCACACCTGGTCATGATGTATAATCTTCTTGATGATTTGCTATATTGTATTTGCCAGTATTTTATTGAGAATCTTTGCATTAATGTTCATTAGTGAGACTGGTCTTTAGTTCTCCTTTTTGGTTGGATCTTTCTCTGGTTTTGGTATCAGTGTAATACTTGCCTCCAGGAATGATTTAGGGAGGATTGCTTTCTTCTCAATTTCATTGAAGACTTTAAGGAGTTCTGGCATTACATCTTCTCTAAATTTCTTGTAGAATTCAACTGTGAATCCATCCAGATCTGGGCTGTTCTTTGCTGGTAAGTTTTTAATGACATTTTCAATTTCAATAGCTGATATTGGGTTGTTCAAAATTACTCTGTCTTCTTGGTTGAGCTTTGGTAGTTCATATGTTTCTAGAAATCTGTCCATTTCCTTTGTGTTTTCCACTCTATGTGAGTAGAGATTTTCAAAGTAGGTATTCATCCTTTTGAATTTCCATGGTATCTGTAGTAATTTCCCCCTTTTCAGTTCTTATTGTGTGAATTTGGGTTTTTTCTTTCTTTCTCTTGATAAGGTTAGGTAGGGGTTAGTCAATTTTGTTTATTCTCTCAAAAAACCAGCTTTTTGATTCATTAATTCTTTGAATTGTTTTTTAAGTTTCAATTGTATTGATTTCTTCTCTAACCTTTACAATTTCCTCTCTTCTGTGAGCTTTGTGTTTAGCTTGCTCTTCTTTTTCTAGAAGCTTGAGATGGAGCATTAGGTTGTTTATTTGTGCTCATTCTGTTTTCTTAATATGACAGTTTATTGCTATATATTTCCCTCTTAAGACCACTTTCATTACATCCCATACATTATGTATGTTGTTTCTGTGTTTTCATTGAATTGTAGGTATTGATTTATTTCTTCTTTAATTTCGTCTGTAGCCCACTGGTTGTTCAAAAGGCTGTTATTTAATTTCCATGTATTTATGCATGTTTTACAATTTCTTTTGCTATTAATTTCAAATTCCAGTGTGCTATGGTCAGATATTATGCATAGTATGATTTCAGTACCTTTGCATTTACTTAAGAATGTTTAATGAGATAATATATGGTCTATTTTGGAGAATGTCCCATGTGCTGCTGAGAAGACTCTGTATTCTGATGTGATTGGATGGATCACTCTGTAAACATCTAGTAATTCCAATTTCTCACAGGTATGACTCAGTTCTGTTTTTTTCTTTGCTGACTTTTTGTCTAGTTGATCTATGTCTTTGTGACAATGGGCTGTTAAGATCCCCTGTTATAATTGTGACCTTGTGTATTTGGTTTTTCATGTCCATTAGTGTCTGTCTTACAAAGTTGGGTGCTCCTGTATTTGGTGCATATATATTTATAATTGTTAGTTCTTCATCTTGATTTTTTCACTAACGAGTATGTAGTGACCTTCTTTATCTCTTTTAATCATTTCAGGTTTGAAGTTCACATTGTCTGCAATTAGAATAGTTACCCCTGCTTTTTTCTTGGTTCCTGTTGCATGGAATACTGTTTTCCATCCTTTAACTTTTAATCTGTGAGTTCCCTTTTGTGTCAGATGTGTTTCTTGTATGCAGCGTATTGTGGCATCATGTTTCTTGATCCATTCTGTCAGTCTATTCTTTTTATAGGTGAACTGAGGCCATTTACATTTATGGATATCACCAATATGTCCTGACTTGACTTTGCCATATTATGTTCCAGTTGTTTGCTTTCTGCTTTTCCCCTTATCTAATTGCTCATCCTATCTGGTGGTTTCTTTCTGTTGTTGTTTTGGGTATTGTGGTCATTTTTATATCTGTGTAGTATGTCTTTCAGTACTCTTTCTAGGGTTGGTTTTGTGGATGTGAATTTCTTCAGTTGTTCTTTGTCATGGAAATATCTTGTTTTTGCATTCAATTTGAGTGAAAGTTTTGCTGAGTACATCAGTCTGGGCTGAAAGTTGTTTTCTTTCAGGGCATGAAATACCTCACTCCAAACTGTTCTTGACTTGAGGGTTTGTGCTGAAAAGTCTGCTATGATTCTAATGGGCTTTGCTTGATAGTTGAGTTGTGTCTTTTCTCTAACAGCTTTTAGTATTCTGTTATTATGCTGCATGTCTGAGATCTTAATTATTATGTGTCTGGGTTCGGATTTGTGTTGATTGTGACTGTTTGGCATTCTATATGCCTCACTTATCTGCATATCAGATTCTTTCCCCATGTTTGGGAAATTTTCTTCTATTCTGTGTATATCTTGGCTATGTTGTTTACTTTTACTCCTGCCTCTTCACTTATGCCTGTTAATCTTATATTGTTGCTCTTGGCATCATCTTGAAGCTATTGGATTGCCACTTCATGCTGCTTTGTTATTTTTTAAAAGTTCTATCCTTTCATGACCACTAATCGCAATCCTGTCCTCAAGGTCCAAAATCCTATCCTCAGCTTCATTTAAGCAGTTTTGCAAGCTTTGAATAGAATTTCTTATTTCTTGAATGTCTCTTTCAGTTTGTTTCATGAATTCTACATGTTTTCTATATTGTTCATTCAAGGTTTCAATCAGTTTCCCATGCTCCTATACTTTTTTCTCAATTTCTTCTTTAGCTGTGCTCAACAACAACTTTACTAAGGTTGTTATTTCTTTCTTTATGTGGGAGAGTACTTCTAATTTGATTTCCTCTATAGCCCCATGGAGTTGTTTTTTATTTCGCTCGCCATGTTTTCAGAGTTTCCCAGTGTGTTACTTGCTTCTGGTGGACTAGATGTTTGAGACTGCGTTTTGCTTTTTTGTTTTGTCATTTTCACTCTGCCTGATATTTTCTGTGTGTAGGAGGTGGTCACCCACACTCTTTTCAGACTCACCAAGGTCTTACAGTTAGTTGGAGGGGGCTTTACTAACGGCCCTATTTACCCACTCTACACCTCTATTTTAGGGGCATACTCACCACATTGGCTCAGTTAATCCGCTGTAGTCCAAGGTTTGCCACCTGGGAGCCAAATTCCAATTTTCCGTGTGCTGCGATTCCATTAGAGTGCGAGGTCAGAGCCTGAGGCTGGAATCTGGGTCCTGTTGGCTGCTTGTTCATCACTGGGCATGGCCCAGTTGGGCCCCTGTCCCTGTGTGTGTCACTGGGTGTTCTCAGACACAATGCGTGGTCTTACTGCCTGGGAGCAGGCTCAAAATCCCTTTCCGTGTGCTGGGATTCCGCCAGAGTGCATGGTGAGGGCACAAAGCTGGAATCTGGGTCCCACTGGCTGCTTGGCAGTCGCTGGGTGTGACCTTGTTAGGCACACCCTCCCATCCCTGTTTGTGGCCTGGGGTGGTCTGGGATGCAGCTGGAGTGGTCTGGGACGCAGCGGGTGGCCTTACTGCCTGGGAGCAGGCTCAAAGTCCCTTTCTGTGTGCTGGGATTCCACCAGAGCACATGGTAAGGGCCCAAAGCTGGCATCTGGGTCACACTGGGTACTCGGTGGTCACCGGGTGTGGCTCAGTTAGAAACCTGTCCCTGTGTGTGGCCCAGGATGGTCTGGGATGCAGCCGGTGGTCTTACTGCCTGGGAGCAGGCTCAAAGTTGCTTTCTGTGAACTAGGATTATGCCGGAGTGTGCAGTGAGGGCCCAAAGCTGGAATCTGGGTCCCACTGGCTTCTTGGTGGTCGCTGGGCATGGCCTGGTTAGGCCTCTGTCCTTGTTTGTGGCCTGGGGTGGTCTGGGATGCAGTGGGTGGTCTTACTGCCTGGGAGCAGGCTCAAAGTCCCTTTCCATGTCCTGGGATTCTGCCGGAGTGTGCAGTGAGGGCCCCTATCTTTTATTTTTTAATTTTTTTTATTTTGAAGGTAGTAGAAATACAACAGACAAGACAGAACAAAGCCAATTGAGAGTGCAGTGAATTTGGTACAGAACTTCACAGCAGGTTACCAGGATAACAGTATACCTATGTACCATAGTATATCTCATTATCTTTATAATAGTTGTCTAGTTAATTAGGCACAGCAAAATCACACCAAAGACAGAATATTATAAAACCAATTGAAAGAG
Source organism: Hydrochoerus hydrochaeris (assembly GCA_004027455.1). Lineage (NCBI taxonomy): Eukaryota > Metazoa > Chordata > Mammalia > Rodentia > Hydrochaeridae > Hydrochoerus > Hydrochoerus hydrochaeris. The sequence goes on along the minus strand of PVLA01015054.1, from coordinate 22,206 downwards.
AATATTGAATAGAGTAAAGCAATTAATCATAATGAAACAAAATTAAAAACAACATTTGCTTTCAAACAGGAGATAGAGGAGACCCCCATATTTGTTATATTGCTTACAGCCATCCTCCCAAGAGATGCTCAGACCTCTGTCCCCAGTTGCTAATGGGGTGGAGTTGGGATGTTTGGTTCCAAGCCCATGCACTGGTAGGCTCACAGGAGATACAACTGGGTCTCCTCCTGTCTCATGCCAGAGGAAGGCGCTTACCAAAAGGGTTGACGAATTGCTTCTTTGTGCAGCTGCCGGGTTTCCACCATGGCTGTGGCTGGATCTCGGGGGCCCTGGTTCTCCTCTTGGTTCATGCTGGAGGAAGGTGCTTACCAAGAGGGCAGGCAAATTGCTTCTTTGTGCAGCTGCCTGGGTTCTACCACAGCTGTGGCTGGATCTCGGGGGCCACTCACTGGTTCTCCTCTTGACTCCAGAGAAAGGTTTACCAAGAGAGCCTCTTTGTTTATCTTTGTCTTCTTTAGATATGTTCAGCAATTCTTTCATTATATTTGTCATTTCTTCTTTTACCTGGTATATTATTTGTGATCTGATTACTTTTACAGTCTCATGAAGTTGTTTCTTTACTTCAGTTGCTTCCCTCTAGGAGATTTCATGTAGATTACTTCCAATTTATTCTATGTCTGTGTCTCCTAGACTTGTTCTGTGTGTGGGCTGAGATTTCCTTTTGCTCCTTCATCTTGACATTTTCCTGGGTTCCTCTGGATGAGCTGAGAGGTTTGAGATTTCCTTTTGCTCCTTCATCTTGACATTTTCCTGTGTTCTTCTGGATGAGCTGGTTTTGGGGGTCCCAGTCACTTTCCACATTGGCTACCTATCTAAGGTGTAGAAGAATGGGCCAGACACCTGTGTTTCTTCTAACTTAGGTTCCTGGGGTGGTGATGCAGTGCAGAGAAGGCTTCTCCAGACAGAAGTGGCTACACTGAGACTCTCTCAATGGTGGCAGGCCTGTGGGTATGCGGCTGGCTGCTTCTCCCATCCCACATTGGTTACTACCTGTGATGGTGGCTGACATGAGGAATGTCATGAGGCTGACATAAATAACTAGGGTCACAAGGCCCTAGTTATTTATTTGCACTGTCTCTGTTTTTCTGATGTGGGAATTCACCACTATAAATTTCCATTATAGGAATCCTTTTATTGCTAACTATAGGTTCCAATGTGGTGTACTGATGTTATCATATAATTGTAGAAACTTTCTATTTTATTCTTTCATTTTATCTGTGACTCGTTGGTTATTCAAGAGGGTATTACTTAATTTTCATGTGTTTATGAAGTTTTTGTGGTTTTTTTTGCTATTGATTTCTACTTTCACTACACTGTGGTCTAGCAATATGTGTGCAACAATTTCAGTTCTTTTGCATTTTCTTAAACATGTTCTATGAGCTAGTACATGGTTTATTTTGGAGATAGTCCCATATACTGCTAAGAAGAATGCTTATGTTTTTGTTGGGTGGAAAACTATAGATATCTATTCGGTCCATTTGTTCAAAGATTTTGTTTCACTCTAATATTTCTTTGTTGGTTTTTTCATCTAATCAATCTGTCTATTTGTGATAGTAGGGGGTTTAGATTCCTCATTACAATTATATTACTGATGATCTGATTTTTAATATTCATTAGTGTTTATTTTATGCAGTTGGGTACACCAGTATTTGGTGCATATATATTTATGATTGTTATCTCTTCCTGTTGAATTATTCCCTTACCTACTGTGTAGTGACCTTCTTTTTTTTCTTTGGATCAACTGTAGCTCGAGATTCACTTTGTCTACAATTAGAATAGATACAAATGCTTTTTTCCAGTTTCCTGTTGCATGGAATAGTGTTTTCTATCCTTTGACTTTCAGTCTATGAATTTGTTTTTTGAGTTAAATGTGTTTCTTGAATGGAGGATATTGTTGGACTTTATTTCTTCACGTATTCTGCTAATCTGTTTCTTTATATTGTGAATTGAGACTACCAACATTGCTGGTTTATAACCAATAGTTATTGGCTTATTCTTGTCATTAAATTATTTTCCTAATGTTGGTATTATAGTTTGCATTTAGATGTCCCCCTGAAGCCTAATGCAGTCATAGATGGGGTTTTCAGAAGGTGGATGGTTCTGGGATGTGTGATGCTGAAATTAAGCATGCATGATTACTACATTAGTCCACGGATTGGTTTGACATAATTCTAGATAGGATTAAGGGTGCTCTACCCTGGGTGTGAGTGTTACCTAACATAAGGGCATGTAGCCTGGAAAAAATATAAAGGTACAGAAAGAATCTGCCACTGGTCACTTATTTCCACGCCAACTTCTTCTCTCTGCTTGCTTTGAACTATTTTTTCTCTGTGTGACACTCTACCTTGCCACCCTCTAGAGCCAGCCAACTATGAACTGAAACCTCTACAAACTGTGAGCAAAATAAACCTTTCTTCTTTTAACTTTGGATGTCAGGTATTTTGCCTTAGTAATGAGAAAAGTAACTAAGGCAGTTGGTTTCCTTTCTTTTCTTTCTATTTGTTTGTTTCCTTCATCTGTTGTATTCATTCTATTGGGAGTTTTGGAACTGTTATCTTCATTATCTTTTTCTAGGATATTCTTTCTTTATTTTCTTTTGTTTAAAGAGAAAAAAAGCAAAACAGAAAAAAGGGTAGTAATAATACAGAGTTTCAAGAAAACCCCACTAAGTAATCAGTTGATAAATTACACACTGTCATCTTAGACATAGTTGTTCAAGTTACAAAACTAAAGCATACAAAGTAGACATTCAAACAGCATGATTGCAAACAGTTCTGCTCAATGATCCAACAAAAGTTTAGTAAAACGGTGATCTATCTTACACACTTAAACATACATGTAGTTATATCCTTTAGAGTACTTTCTTTTCCTCTCTTTTTTATGATAGCAATTACACATTTTGGGTTTTATTACTCCTACAGTTCTTATTATTTTCTACATTAGAGACACAATGTGATATTTATAAATATGATCCTTATTTATTTCACTTATGAGGATAGTCTCAAGTTGCCTCCATTTACCTATGAAGGCCTCAAGATCATCCTTTTTTATAGCTAATTAATATTTCATTGTATAAAAATATCACATCTTTTTTCATCCACTCTGCAGTTGATTGGCATTTTGGTTGTTTCCAAGATTGAGCTATTACAAATTGTGCTTCTATGAACATGGGGGCACATATATCACTGTGATATGAACTCTTCAGTTTTTCTGGGAAAATACCCAGGAGGGGAATAGCTGGGTTGAATGGAACTTCCAATCCTAGTCTTCTGAGAAATCTCTATACTGATTTCCATAATGTCTGCATCAGTAAACACTCCCACCAACAATGGAGCACTGTTCCTTTTCCCCCATAGCCTCACCAACATTTGTTATCAGTTGTTTGCTTGATGGCAGCAATCTTTCTGGAGTGAGATGATATCTCAATGCTGCTTTAATGTGCATTTCTGGAATGAGCAGTGATGGTGAACATTTCTTCATGTATTTATTTGCCATTTGTATATCTTCATCTGGGAACTGTATGTTCATCTCAGATGTCCATTTTTGGAGAGGGTCTTTGAATTTGGGGTCTTGATGTTTTTCAATTCTTTACATGTTCTGCATATAAGTTCTTTGAGGGGTTGCTGACTAAAATTCATTCTTGCTCTGTGGGTTTTGTTTTCACTCTGTTGGTGATTTCATTTGAAGCACAAAAACTTTTTAATAAAATGAGATCCCAGTTGTTGATTCTTTGAAGTATTTCCCATAAGGTTTGCATTTTGTTCATGAATTCTTTGCCTACCCCTATGTCTCAAGACTTCTACCTATCTTGTCTTCCAGTAGATTTAGTGTTTCTGTTTTAATATTTAGATCTTTGATCTATTTTGACTATAGTATAGTGCATGGTGATAGGCATGGGACTAGTTTCAGTGTTCAGCATGTGGAAAGCCAATTTTTCCAACACCATTTATTAAATAGGCTATCTTTCTTCAAGTGAACATGTCTAGCATCTTCATCAAATAATCAGGTGGCTGAGTGTCTTTGTAGTTGTGTTTGCATCTTCTAATCTGTTCCACTCATCCTCAGGTCTGTTTCTTTGCCAGTACCATGCTGATTTTATCACTGTGGCTTTGTCATATAGTTTCAAGTCAGGAATTGAGATGCCTCCTGCCCTGTCTTTGTTGCTCAGAATTGCCTTTGCTATTCTAGGTTTTGTTGTTTCCAAATGAATTTTAGGAGTGTTTTCTCTAGATCTGTGAGGTATGTTAATGTTATTTTGATTGGGATTGGATTGAAGCTGTATAACAGTTTTGGGAGTATGGCCATTTTCACAATGTTGGTTCTTCCTAGCCAAGAGCAAGGAATATCATTCCACCTTCTTTTTTAAAAATTTTTATTTAAAGAGAAAAAAAAGCATGTAAAGTGTAGCGATAATACAGAATTTCTGGAAAAAGATAATAAGAAATCACTAGTGGACAAATTACACATTGTCCTCTTAGAAAAAATTGTTCACATTACAAAATTAAAGCATACAAAGTAGATAGTCAAATAGTGAGAGTGTAAACAGCTATGCATACATGAGTCTCTACATGTATTTATATTCTTTCTGTATTAGAGGGAAGAACTAAACTTAGTAAGACAAAACAAAACAAATTCCTATAAAAAACATGAAACCAAAAAGTCATATAAAACCACAGTACAAGGTGATCTACAATGATCACTGTGTTGTTTCCCATTATCCTCAACAGAATTGCCTATATCATCAGGCACAAATGAATATAGCAATATAATTGAATATAGCAGTACATAATAATGTTAGTAAAAATAAAATATTGTAGACAGTATAAAACTTCAAAGGCAGGTAATAATCAAACCATAGTGGATATTCTAATGAATCTTGTCATCTTAAGTGCAGTTGCTTATACTCTCAGGCTTGATCCTATCAATCATAACAGCTTTGAATAAAATCTATCAATACAAAACAGTGATCCAACAGACCAGATTCGATTACAATCAGTCATGGTAAAACAGTGTAGATTCTACAGAGCTTCAGATTGACCCAATAGGAAATTAAGTATGATTACCACACTATATCCTGTCATTTTTGGGATTATTGTTTGTACCCTCAAGTCTAGTACAGGTAGAATGACTGGAACAGAATATAATACATCTAAGCAGAGTAGTGTGAGTAATGTGAGTTTTAAATCCTGGTGCACTATTAACAATATGGTGTATCAAGGCCATCTATGTTAGAGATTATAGCCAACCTTCTTTGCCTCATTTCTGCTATGCTATTTTTCTGCCTGTTTGTCTACTTTCTCCTTCATTCTATTGCCTGCCCCACTCATTGAGGCCTTTCTGCCACTGTTCCTTAAATCCTGGTATTTTTTTCTCTCTCTCTAGAATGTCCTTCAGTATTCCCTGTGGGGTTGGATTGGTGGTCACAAACTCCCCCAGTTTGTCTTTGTCATGGAAGCATCTTGTTTCTCCATTAATTTCTAGTGACAGTTTTGTAGGATACATCAATCTGGGCTGGAGGTTATTTTCTTTCAGGGGTTGGAATACTTCACTCCAAGCTCTTCTTGATCTGATGGTCTGTGTGGAGAAGTCAGCCGTGATCCTGATGGGCTTACCTTTATAGGAAATCTGTTTCTTTTCTCTGATGGCTTTTAATATCCTGTTTTTATATTGAATTTCTGGTATCTTGATAATTATATGTCTGGGTATAGATCTGTTTTGGTTGTAGGTGGCTGGATTTCTTTATGCCTAACTTAACTGAATGTCATTTTCTTTTCCCATATTTGGGAAGTTTTCCTTAATTATTTCCATGAATAGCCTTTGTAATTCACCTGTATGTATTCCTGCTTCTTCATTCACATTTCTTATTCTTAAATTGTAGATTCTCTTGTCATCGTCTAGCCTTTGTATTGTTACAGCCTGTTTCCTTGTTATTTTTTAAGAGATCTTTCCTTTCATGATCACACATTGCAAGCTTGTTTTCAAGTTTTCATAGTCTATCCTTAGTTTCTTTTAAGGCATATTGCCAGCTTTCAATGGAGTTTTTAATTTCCTGGTAGTCTGTTTGAATCTGCTTCATGTATTCTATATTTTCTTCATATTCTTTATCAAATATTTCTCTCCTTGTTTTGTATTCCTCCCTTCTTCCATCGGTATCTTCCTGAGAGATGCTCCCTGAGAGCATTTCTTTTATTACTCTGCTCATATCTTGCTTTACCTGATTTAATATTTCAGTTTTGAGCTCATCTACAAGGTCCCAAAGATATCTTTTAATGTCCGTTGCAGCCATGCCTGCTGTTACATGTTTGCTGCCCTCAGTCACCCTTGTTTTTCCCTCTCCTGGATCAGGGCTCTCAAGGGTTCTGGGCTGGGGGCCTCTTCCTGCCTCTCTCTCCTGTCATGGTCCTGGCTTCCTCCACACAGGTTACAGTGCAGGTCCCAGCCCCCTTCCCTATTGGCCACGTTTCCTGTGAAGCAAGCTGGTGAGGGACCTCCACCTCTCCTGACTGCTCTTATCACTGAGGTGCAAGCAGCGGCTGCCTATGCCTGCCCCTTCCTACAGGGCCAACCAAACTGCAGAGGCCTTCCCCTGGTTAGTGCTTGGTAGGCACAGGGATTGATTTGGGATGGCTTATTGGGTCCCAGCCAGGGGCGTAGCCCAGTCCAAGCAAATCCCATGGAGGGAGGAACCAACTGAAGTCACTGTTCCTCCCAGTTCAGGCTCCTCCTGCCAGATTATAACATGTTGCCCATTTGATCATGCCCTTCCCATGGGGGGGGTACCAATCCCAGCACTGACCATGGATTAATGAAGGTCCCTTTGCTGGCTCTGCTCTCCATTGGGCTCACCAACCCCCAACTTCAGCGCTGCTGTGCTTCTCATGAGTGGTGGTGGGAATGAGCTTGGGTGACTCTGCCAGTCGTGGCATATTCAGGCTGGTGCAAATTCAGGCCGGTGCAAACTTGGCGGGTCGCAGTGAAAACACTGTGTCCCATAATTTTTAGCTGTCCCAATTGTATCCCAATGTATTTGACAAGCTTTTTTATGTTTTAGTTTCTTCCTGTGTCAAGAGGATCCATCTCCCTCTGTCTGGATCTCTCCAGGGTGTTTTATTCTGGTGTATGCGTTGTTTCTTCCAGGAGGCTCTGTATTTTGTTGCTCACTGATCGGCCATCTTGTCTTCTTCCCCTTCTATCTTCTAATGTCATCTTCAGTCTCTTTTTTTAGTGTAGCATATTTTTTACCATATAGGTCTTTTACATTCTTAGGTTGAATCCTAAGTATTTCATTTTTTTAGATGCTATTGTGAGAGGTGATATTTCCATAATTTCTTTCTTGGTGAATTTTTTGTTTGTGTACAGGAATGTTATTGATCTTTGAGAACTGACTTTGTATCCAGGTACCCTGCTGAACTTGTTTATTACCTCTAGTAGTCTTGTAATGGAGTTTTTTGGGTCTTCTATATAGAATATCATGCCATCTGCAAATAGTGATAGCTTAACTTCTTCCTTTTCTATCCTTATTTCTTTTATTTCTCTCTCTTGTCTGATTGTCCTTGCTAATATTTCCAAAACTATGTTGAATAGGAATGGTGATAATTGACATCCTTGTGTTGTTCCTGATTTTAGTGTGAAGGCTTTCAAAACAGTAAATGTAATACACCACATCAACAAAGCCAAAAACAAAAATCACATGATTATCTCAATAGATGCAGAAAAAAGTTCTGATAAAGTCCAACACATGTTCATGATTAAAAACCCTTCAGAAACTTGGCATACATGGGTGTCTACCTCAATCTCATAAAGGCCATCTATGACAAACCAACAGCCAACATTATACTAAATAGACAAAAGCTGAAAACTTTCTAGGATATTCTTGAGAATGTTTTGGAATGCTGGTTTTGTGTTCATGAATTTCTTCAGATTTTTATTATCATGGAAGTGTATTATTTCTCCATCCATTAAAAAGTAATATTTGGGTTTGTTTTGGAGATAAGATTTTGCTATGAAGTTCAGACTGGTCTTGGTATCCTACGATGGCCTTGACCTCATGGCAATCCTCCTGTGTAGGAATTATAGGTGTGTACCACCATGCCCAGCTCTCTACATTAATTTTGAGAGATAATTTTGCAGAGTACATAGGTTTTGATTCGAGGTTGTTTTCTTTTAGGGGTTGAGACACTGCACTCCAATCTCTCCTTGACTTTAGGGTTTGACTTTTTATTTGTTGCATATCTTTGTCATATGTTAATTTTAATTTTGTTTTGAGGCAAAATCTTGTTATGTAGTACAAGCTGGTCTTGAACTCAAGTAGCCCAGGCTGGCCTTGAAGTCACAGTGATCCTCTTACCTAAGCTTCCCAAGTGCTGGAATTATAGGCATGTGATACCTTGCCTGACCAATTTTCAAATTTTCCTTTTTTATTTTAAAAAGAAAAAAATAATAAAACGGAGTTTTAAATTAGGTTATTAGGAGAGTTACAATAATGAATACATTGTTATTGTTGTCTTTGTAGTGGTTATTCAGAATACAAGATACAGGCATGATATCTTGTCCAAACAATATTAGCATAAACTTTTCAATGAAGTAGGAGAAACTAGCTATATAGCTATCTTAATTACCTTGAGTATAAATATATTTTTTTCTTTTTCCTTTCTTTACCTCATCACAGTTTTTCTTTTCTTTCGAACAGATTCTTCCCCAAAATTTCAAATTTTAATATGGTCAAATTTATCAGTCTTTGGCTGGGTGTGGTGGTGCATATCTGTAATCCCAGCATTTGGGAGACTCAGGTAAGAGGAGAGCCATGAGTTTGAGTGCAGCCTGGGCTCACAGTGAGTTCAAGGGCACTCTGAACTACCATAGTGAGATCCTGTATCAAAAAAAATTATCAGTCTTGAAAGTGATGAGATGCATACACTTTTCTTTCATGGTTTGATAGTTTCCTAAAAGTTTTAAAGCTTTAAAATACTTAATGTTCAGATATTTAATCCATTTGAAATGTTTATATATTACATAACACAGAAATCTACTTTTTCCCATTTCCGTGTAGTCTATCCATAATCACAGCACCATCTATTGACTATTTCATTTATACCCATTGAGTTTTAATGCTACTTTTGTCATAGATGATGTTTTAATATCATTATTAATCTTTCTGTTCCTTTGTATCACTACCATTCTTTTTTAAATGTTATTATAGCTTTAAAATAAGTCTTGATATCTTTATGATAGCCATTCCACTCTTATTCTTTTTAAAATTCTCCTGTACCTTAGTCATTTATTATTCTGTAAAAATTTGAGGATCAGCTTATTAAGTCCCAAAAAAATTCCTGTTGGGATTTTTTTTGTGTGTGTGATGGCATTGAAATTCCATATTACTTTAAGAAGAAGTGCCATCTTTGTGATACTGAGTCTTCTTCTCCATGGATTTGGTTTATTTGTCCATGTATTAACCTCTCTGCACTTCAGTGGCTAGTGAAAATGGGATTAGGTTTTCCTCTTTAATGAGCTCACAGGGCTTTGTGAGAATCCATAGAGCTTATGATGGAGAAAATGCTTTCCAAACTCCACTGCTTTGTACGTGTTTGTTGCAACCTTAGCATATAAACAACTTCTGGATCCTATTCCCCTAGGAAGAAAATTCATTACTAATGAAATGCATTTTTGATACCAAGTTTTCCATTCATATTTCCCTTTAATTAAGCACTTTTTTTTGGTACCAGGAATTGAACCTATGACCTCATACTTGTCAGGTAAGCATTAGTGCTGCTGAGCTAAATCCCTGGCTTAGTTAAGCACTTTCTGACTGAACTGTGGATCAGCTGGTAACCAGACACTTCAGTGTGCCCCAGACTATTCTGATGTTATCATGGAAAATTCTGTATCCCATGATACTCTTAATCTTAGGCATACTGGGATGATTGGTTAATAGGTTTTGTGCTGAGCCATGTCCACAGAGAACTGAATTGGATGAGCACTGGCTTTCTAAGAAGAAGGCACTCTTTGAGTAGTAAGGTTGGAGGGTAGGGTAATGAAGCTTGTGGACAAATGAACTTTGATACAACAGGCTAAAGAGAGGAAACAAATCACTAATAGTCAAACAATGCTGTGTGAGGTAGGGGTGGGCTCCAGGAGGAAGTGCATTGGGCATAGAAAATACAAAATTACACGGGCAGATGTTGGGGACTAGGAGAGAGAGAGAGAGAGAGAGAGAGAGAGAGAGAGAGAGAGAGAGAGAGAGAGATTTTGCTTGTTTCCCAGTTACCTCTAGATTCTTACCTGATTTGTTGCTAACTTTGTTGTCTTTTTTAGGCATCAGATCTTTCCAAATACAATATTTTAGAGAAAGATGAGGCCCTTGTCCAATTCTCCTATTGAATAGGTGGGAAAACTAAGTATTTAAAGAAGAAATCACTTGTTTAGGATCATATAGTGAGTTCATGGCAGAGACTGGCCTGAAATTCAGCTCTTCAATCTAATATGCTGCCAAACACATCTTGAACTGTTCATTCTAAGGACCTGATCCTGACTTAGTTGAAGGCCTCCAGGTTGCTCTTGAAGCAGAATCCTGACTTGCCTTACTGGTTTGGTACCTGGATGAATCATCCCAGTCTATGGGCTTCCTGGTTCTGCCCATATTCCATAGTCCTCACTATGTCATACATACCCAGGCTTGGGCACCAGCTGGGTATAGATGGTATTATTGTAAACAAGTCTATCTTAGTGGGAAAACCTGTTCAGGAGGTTTAAAAAAGCCCCAGAACCTTGTCTTGAGATTGTCTTATTCTTTTATTCATCATCACCCATGTAAAAACAACAATAAGAATATTGTTACTCTTAACGTGGAGGCGGGCACTTCATATACATTATGTCCCTTAATCTTCCCAAACAACTTTATATAGTAGATAATATTATAACCTTTGTTCTGCAGATTAACATGCTGAGATTTTTGTGTGTGCATGGTCATCAAACTCATGACCTCGTACTTGCCAGGCAGGCACTTATGAAACTGAGTTAAATCCCTCACCCCACAAGCTGAGATTTAAAGAAACTTGCCAAGTTGGGCTTATATTCCAGGCTAGTCAGAAACCCAAGATAATGATCTCAACGGAAACTCCTAGCAGTGCCAGATACCAGAGTGCCTGATGAAGTGGTAGCTAGACAGAGAGTGAGGTGAGCTTGTAAGAGATGCCCATTGAATTGTGCAGCTTGGGAATCCCCGCATGAATAATCAGTTTCCAGCATATTAAGAAAAGAGATAAGTATATTTCTCTATTTCTTCAAACCTGTAAGGGGAAGGAGGGTGTTTGGCACATGAGAGAAAATGTCAGTTGACATTTCAAAAGGGCTTATCTCTCATCCCTTTTCCTCCATTTCTGTACCTCTTTTTCTGCTTTCCTCTTCTTCCCTCCTTTCCTCACTAGAGACTATTGCCCTGCACTTTTCCAGATTGGCTTATTCTGAGGGACAGCTGGACTGGCCGGCAGTGGGACCTCTGCCAACAGGGCTTCTGTTCCCTTCTGGAGGGACCCAGGTAGGTGTCCATGTTTTCCTATGAGGATTAGTTCCTACCTGTAAATTCTTACAGTACTTCTCTCATTCCATGTGTAGCCCTCCTCATTTGACATCTCTAATAGTTTCTTCTCTCAGGGACCTGGCTGGGGCAGGAAAAGACCAAACCCTTAGCATGGCACTCAGTTTACTGTGAACTGAAGTTCTTTGACGAGGCCGCATCTATATTAAAGATCCTGCAGACTGCTTGACTTTGGCTGACTATAACATTGTGATTGTGGAGAGATGTGGTATAGCAGACTAGAGCCAAAATCATCTTGGAATATCTTTTATATCTTTAATAGCCATTTTTCATGAACCTCTGTATCTCACCTAACATTTCATAATTAATAAACTTCTCAGAATATATTATTAAGCTCATTAGAAGTTGATTTGACATCAACACTAAGGTTAAGAATGCTATAAGATAAAATCTAAAATCCATAGAAGAAATTTACCCATTGTGCTGTCATTCAGGGTAACTTAAATCTGTGTTTTCAGGTTATGGTCACTCATGTTTGGCTTAAAATAAACTATTTTCTTATTTTCCTTAAAGCAGAATTGTTATTTTATGTCGACATTACTCACCATCTAAGCCTAACCTTCCCCTCTGCTCCATTCTCATCAGTATCACTAGCTGCTAGAAGCATCATTGAAAAACATCATCACGGGGCATCGTGAGGGGAAGGTGGAGGGAAAGTAAGGCTTCAACATGGTGGCTGCCATATTGGCAGTGGCTACAGTTGTCCAAGAAGTACAGTATGACTTCTGCTTGAAAAAGAAAACCACTGAGTGGGCTGATGATATTGAGAACATCCAAGAAGCCCAGCAGGAAGCAGAAGCTAAAGTGAATTCTAAGAGTGGTCCAGAGGATGATAATGAAATGAACTTCTCCAGACTCATAGTACAGCCACAATGCCACCTCTTATTGACCCTATCTTTACAAGTCTATCGATCAAGAAATGCTTATTCCAACTTAGGTCAGCAGTAGTGCCATGAAACAGAAAGTTCAGCCTACTCCACACAAAGGCAGATTTCAATCCTGCTGACTTTGAATGTGAAGAATATCCATTTGATAATCTGGAATTAAAAGCTATTGATGAGAAGGAGTAACTAAGAGACATTCTGGTAGGAATCACTGGACCCATTATGGCTCAGTTACTGGACAATAATTTGCCCAGAGGCAGCTCTGCATCTGTGTAACAGGATGAGGAAGTCTTAATGTCCTTGGAGGTGGAAACCCTGGATTTCAGGCCTCTTCATAAACTCAGTGGCTTTATAACTTTACCACAGTTAGGCAACTGTGAAAAGATGTCACTGTCTTCCAAAATGTTCTTTATCCTATCCCTACTGTAAGCTATATCAAAACTCGGTCCATTCCCAAACTGAACTCTCATGACAGCAGTCAGAAGACAGTCAAGCTGGCAAGTACTTTCCATAGTACATCCTGCCTCCTCAGTAGCACGTCCTGAAATTCCCTAAAGCCATGTCCCTAAAGCAATGCCAGTGAGATCAGTGGGGACCATACCATTGGGCTCTCAGCTCTGAACTTTGATAGTGGCACAGAGATGCCAACTCTGACACCATCTCACATGCCTTCCCTGTCTGTATTGTCTGTGTACACAGAAGAATCATCACCTCCAAATGCAGGTCCCACAGTGTCCCCTCTGAATTTCTCAATGTCAAAAATGCCCAACATATGGAGTTGTCCCCAGGCCTATTCTGCACTACAAGCACTGTCCCCCAGTGAATGGCAGTGTGTGGAGATAGTGGTCAACATGGGCTATTCATATGAGTGTGTCCTGAGAGCTATTAAGTAAGAAGAAAGAAGATAATACTGAGCAGATTCTTGACTATATCTTTGCACATGGACAGCTTTATGAGAAGGGCTTCAACTCCCTTTTAGTGGCAGAGGCTCTAGAAATGCATCAGTGTTCAGCAGAAAAGATGATGGAGTTTCTTCAGTTAATGAGCAAATTTAAGGCAATGGACTTTGAACTGAAAAACACTAAGGAAGTCTTGCTATTATACAAAAATGAACAGGACAATGTTTTGGAGGACCTCATGGCTCAGGCTAGAGCCAGCTGAGACCAGGATCTGCCTCATCTTGCTATGGAACCACGCCTCCCCAGGAGGCCCTGGAGAGCCCAACTGTGGGGAGATTTCATTTAGGGGTGTGGAGATCAGGTGTGGAGACTGTGCTTGCCAGTCTCTGTGAGCTTAGGTCTTGAGCTGGAGAGGAAATGAGGAAGATTTTTGGCTCCTTCCCTATTAAATTTATTTGTATTTTGAGAGATGACCTTCCCACCTTGGTCCTCCAGATAGACTCCCTAGGTATTTCTGAGGTCTCTGCATCCTTAGCCAGAACCTAACTGTGCTTCTAAGAAGAATGGAGAGGAAAGGGGAGGACTGGACTCAGTGATGCTTTGGGGCTAGAAGTTGCCTCGTTTGCCTGCATAGGTGGATTTAACTTTAATCCAAGTGCAAGTGAATGGTTCTTCCAGGTTTTGTTCATTGTCACCTTTTAACAAAGTTTTAGTGTTATGTTAGTTCTGCAATGTCTGTGAGGCACAGAGAGGGTGCTTTTCCTGTGGGACTGAGTTTGCCTCTTCTGTCAGGCAGTCACTGTGCTTTCTTGTCCAGCCTGTTTCTTTCAGTGTGGTTTGGACCACATTTCTCTGTTGTTCAGGGCTTCAGAGCTCCTGCTTTAGGAAACCATTGCCAGTTTGAGTCATCCTTGGCCCCTTCCAAGCATAACTGAATGAGTGAGAAAGTAGGTTATGACCTAGTCCCAGCACTAACCCTCATGGTTCTTTGCAAAGTCTCTTCCAGCCTGCCCTGCTTTAGTATGACACAAGAGTAATACACCTAGGCATAGAAATCAGTTTCTTTGGTTTGTTTTGTATTATGTTGTATGTCATTAGAGATCTAAATACATAGGACATATAGTCTTCATGAATCTAAAATAATTTGCTGCTTTGATTCTTCAGAGAGAACTAATAAAAATCTAAAAGGTAAAAGAAAACATCACAGCACCTAAGCAGAGTGAGATGGGACTTAGGGCATGGAAAAATGGCTGGGTAATTGAGCATGACTTGCTAAGTGCAGAGACTTGGTAACCATGGATTTAGAACACAACAGAGAGAAATTCTGGAGACATGTACCTTATATCAATCAGGGAATGCTGTTTTAAATTCTTCTGACATGCGATCTTCATGAGATCAAGCTGAACCCTGCACCTGATACCTATTTTATGGCATGAGATCAATAAAGTATTTGATGGGACAGTTTAGGTCTAACATTAGAGTGGGGGATAAAAAAGTCTTTAAGCTCATGGCTATTATGAGCCTTTTTACCAGCCCATCCTGCACTCTGTAAGGTGTACAATGTTTCTTTTCCTGATTTAACTGGCTCACACTCACTCCACAGAGCATTTTTTGGAGCTGTTTTTCTTCTTTCTTCTTTTAAATTTTTTTTTATTTTAAAGAGAATAAAACCAAACAAACTAAAACAGAATAAAGCCAATCAAAACAAAATAATGAAAGCAATACAGGATTTCAAAACAAGATAATAGAAAACCAACAATTGCTACCATAATATATCTTGTTATCTTCAAAATAACGGCCCATATCATCAGACATAATAAAATCAGTGAAATAAAACAGATAAGATCAACAAAAGAAAACAATGAAAATAATGCAGAACTTCAAAACAAGATAATAGGAAATTAACAATGGCTACCATAATGCCTCTTGCTGTCTTCAAAATAACTGTCCAGACCATCAGACACAGGCATGTAAAATTGACTAAACAATGTAAAAACTAAGTTATTTCTTTACTTTAGTTGTTATCTTTTCAGAAATTTCAGGTGTGTGATCTCTAATTCTACTGTATCTGTGTCTCCTGAACTTGTTCTGTATGGGATAGAGGTATGAGATTGTATTTTGCTCCTTCATCTTGATGTTTTCCTGTGTTCCTCAGAATCAGCCCATTGTTGTATCCCAGGTGCTTCCTGCATTGGCTACCAATCTCTCAGTGTAGTGGATTGGACTAGACATCTAGCTTCCTCTGATGTGGGGTTCCTGGAGTGGTGGAGAAACATGGGATGATGGTTCACCAATGCTCTCCCAATGGCAGCAGGGCTTCTGGGCATGGCTTCTTCTCTGGGCTGGTTGGACTGGGCTGCTGGTGTGTGGCATTGAGGTGTGGCTTCTCCAGGCTGGCACTGGGCTTGCCGGGTCTCTCCAGGGCACTGGCACATGGCTTTGGGGAGTGGCTTCTTCCTATTAACTCCATTTGTTCACAGGTTTGATTCAGCTCTGATATTTCTTTGCTTATTTTTTGTCTAGTTTATCTGTCTCTGTGTGACAATGGGGTAATGAGATCTCCTGTTACAACTGTGCTATTGCTCATTTGATTTTCCATGTCTACCAATAACTGTCTTACATAGTTGTGTGTTCCTCTATTAGGTGCTTATATATTTATGGATATTATGGTGTTTGTGCTATCTGCAGCATTTTCACTGACCCCTATCAATTCCATGTTATTCTTCCTTGTCTCCTCTTGTAGTAGTTGGATTGTTTTCTCATGCTATTTTTGAGTTACCTTTCTTTTCATAATCACTAGTTGCAATTCTGTGTTCAAGATCTGAAATTCTATCTTTTTCTTCAGTCTGTTGCATGTACTTTCAATGGTGGTTTTAATCTCCTGGATCTCTGTTTGGATCTGTTTTATAGATTTCATTTCCCTCTCATGTTGGGAATTTTTTGTTTCCATGTTTTTCTAAGTTCATCTATTCTATTTGTATCTTTTCTAATGTATTTAATTTCTTAGCATCATTTCTTTTTGTACCTGAGTGATCATTTTCTCTACAGCTTTTTTCCACTTCAGTTACATCATTTCAGAAAATTCCAGTGTTTGACTTCCAATTTGATTCATCTTGTTGAGTTTCAGGTCTGGGGCCACACTCTGCCTCTGCCTCTTGCCATTCTCCACCTTCTCTTTTTTCTTTCATTTTGACTTCTATGTTGATGCTCACCAGCCTCCCACTATACCACTCTACCACTAGCACTGAGGCTTCTCTCAAGGAGGAAAGGAGATGTCTGTTCCTCAGTGATGTTCTCCAGATGTAGTTGGTTCTTTATAGCTATCCTAAGAACTTACCTTCTTCTGGTGTTTATGGTTTTGTGATATTGTCTATGTTACATCCTAGAGATGTGTTGGTTATGGAGCCAATCTTGGTTTCTGGATGTGGGGGCTGGGACTTGTCTACTGTCAGTGGAATTCTTGAGTCCAAGTGCTGTCTCTTCACTGCTGCTTCAGATAGTTCCATGTTACTGGCCTCACTGATTACTCTGTCCTCTAAATGTGTGTGTGCATCTGTGCACCAGGCTGTTGTCCTGGGTCTTGGAGTTCCCATCAGTTTACATTCTTCTAGCCAGCCCTGCCATCTGTAGAGGTAATAGAGGGGTCCCAGATCATTCACTCACTGTCTTCTAGCAGGCCCGCCCTCTGGAATGCAATGCAGGGGCACAGAGTGCACACCCTGTCTTCCAATCGGCTTGGCCTCTGGGATGTAATGGAAGGACACAGAGCATGAACTTACTGTCTTCCAGCCTGCCCCACCATCAGGAATGTTATGGAGGGGCACACAGCACACACAGCCACTGTCTTCCAGCCAGCCACCCTCTGGGATGCAATGTTCTTTCTTCTTTTTCTTCCTCCTCCTCCTCCTCCTCTTCCTCCTCCTCCTCTTCTTTTTCTTCTTCTTCTTCCTCTTCTTCTTCTTCCTGCTCCTCCTCCTCCTCTTCTTCTTCTCTTCCTTTCCTTCTTCTCCTTCTCTTCTCCTTCTCCTTCTCCTGCTTCTTCTTTCTTTTTTTGGTACTAGGGATCAAACTCATGATTGCATATTTGCAAGACATGTGCTTATGCCACTGAGCTAAATCCCCAGCCCCCATTTTCCTCTTCTTTCTTCTTGAGCACTTCTTTTGTTTCTTTTTACTCTTCTTTTTCCTAAATAAATGTTAAACTTTCACATTCATCAATTGTTCCATTTATTCTTTGAATGAAGTAGTAGGAGCCTAGAAAGGACTGGCAGTGAGGACAATATCCAATAACACATTTGATGAATCAGCCTGGAGAAAACTATTGGGCATGCTTTTATTTTTCTCTCTCTGAAGCATATGGACTCAAACTAAGAACTCATTGAGGTTTTTCTTCCCTTCTGTTTTTTCACTAGGAAGGTCCCAATCTTCTTCTTATCCTTTTTCTACCAGGATGGGCAGAGAAAGGCAAGGAGCTAGAGGTTGGTAAAAATCAGGGAAATTTAGAGACTCCTCCCTGAGTCATTGACCATGAGAAGAGAACCAATGGAGTGTGCAGTAGGAAGCCTGTAGTGGAGCATATATCTTAACCCCTAGGTGCCCCTAGGTAGTGTGAAGATTGAATCTCTGAGTGTCCTAAGGACCAAGCTGAGTGCCTGGCCAGGGAAGACCTTGTGGAGAGGTTTGGTACCACAGCCAATGCTCCTGCTCACCTTGGAGATTGGGCAGAGTGGTTGTAGAAGAGACTGTGCCATTAGTGCACTTAAGCTCTCGCGGCAAGAAAGCCTGGACACCTGGCTTGGAGGAGGGTTGCAGGTCCTGGGCGCTAGCAAGAGTAGGAAGTGGAGTCCAATACTTCTCCCTTCCCCATTATTGACTCAGCTTCCCTCACTGACTCTGAGATTGTCCTGACTACTTAAAAGCAGTGCCAGTACAAGAAATGTAGAGAAGGGTGGCCCTGTTTCTTTCTGCTATTGTCCCTCCTTTTGGCTAGTTCTAATCCATCTAATTGTATCAGCAGCCGCTCTCATTTTCTTTTCTTTTCTGTTTACAGGTACTTATGATTCTGAGAGATATAAACTAGTCTGCAATCCAGATAAGTATCCTGGAATGTCATTTTATTAACATTTTTTCTATTAGCAAGGGCTAGATTGCTATATAAATACTAGACATTCTTTCAATATAGTTGATATATAAATATTAGACATTCTTTTGCTATATAAATATTAGACATTCTTTTGATGTAATGTTTTGAATTTAATCTGTTCCTCACATGTTTGGGCTGATGCTAGTAGCTTGTTTCTGTAATTCCTGCAGGTTCATATGAGGCATAATTAGCCTGGATTTCTAATATAGTTGGTGCTCACTATGTAGTAATAGTTGTTTAAATTACTCTTTTTATAAATATTGTTACTTCTCATGTTATGTGCTATTTTATACCTGAACTCTTTGTCTCTCAGAAAATCTTTTTCTATCTTAGCTGTATCTAGTGTCACAGTGTAGTTGTATTTTTACCAATATATTTTTGTTGCTATGGATCTGACAACATCTTCTGCATTTTAAGTCTTGCCTAATAAATGTGCTGTATTTAACAGTTATCTTATTCTAAACCAGAGCTGACCAGCATAAGTATAAACAGAAGACATGAAAAGAGGAGGGGTCTGGAACCTAGAGTCTCAAGACACCCAGGTTATTTCAACTATGGTAAATTTGGAAAAGATCATCAGAAAGCTATTAAAATAGAATAACAATATTTTGAGAAGTTGCTGCAGATTCCTTTGGCCACTGTATTTGTTGATTTCTTGCAATTTAAATGTATGAGGAAGGGGTTAAAAGAAAAATGAAAAAGTTGGCATTTTATTTTTGTACATCTTGCAAGTGGATGTACAGAAGCTGCTGAGTGAATCGACTGTCCTCTTGGCTTTCTCATCATTACAAGAAAGAGCCAAAGCCTCTGCTTTCAGGAAACATGTGGGACTTGGGTTAGATCCATTCTTTATTGCAAAATTCAGGTAATTACTTTAGAGTCTCATCTTTATTGCCTTAAAGAAACCTCCAAAACATTGACAGGTGAGAGTAAGCAATATTGTTTAGCAGGAGGCCAGCAGAGTCTTGGCAGGACTGCACCCCAAGCTACTATTTCTCAAGTGGCTAAAGGAGCCCCTAAGGGGCTCCACTCTTTTTCTTAAGGAGGCAGTGGGCCATAGAACTGAGAGTCCCAAGACTGAGGGAGCATGCCTGGGGAGGTTCTATTTTTCTAGGAAGGCACCAATACCACTGCCAGAGCTTTGGACAGAGATATCTGCTTAGTAAGTACTTGAGTATCACAAGAGATGCGTTGTGAGCTCACAGGTCTATCTCCTTCTGCAGGGAATGCCCCCTGAAGAACCCCAGACTGGGGAGAAGACAAGATGGCTGATCAGTGAGCAACAGAATACAAAGCCTTCCAGGAGAAACAATTCATATGCCAGAATAAAACACCCTGGAGAGACCCAGACAGAGGGACATGGCTCCTCTTGACACAGGAAGAAATTAAAACTTAAAAAAGCTTGTCAAATACTTCAGGACTATATCTGAAATGGCTAAAAACTAAAGGAACACAGCATTTTCGCGATGACCTGCCAAGATTGCACCAGCTTGAATCCGCGCTGGCAGGCAGAGCCGACCAAACTCATTCCCACCACCGCTCACAGGAAGAAGGACAGCACTGAAGTTGAGGGTTGGCAAGCCCAATGGAGAGTGGAGAGCAGAATGAGTGGAGGAACCTTCATTGATCCACAGTCAGTGCTGGGAGTGAGATCCCCCCCCACGGGAAGCGTGCCACCAGCTGGGCAACATGTTGGAATCGAGCAGGAGGAGCCTGAACTGGGAGTGACAGTGAATTCAGTTGGTTGTTCCCTCCCCAGAGCAGATTCGTGCAATTTGCTTGGACTGGGCCACGACCCTCGCTGGGACCCAATGAGCCCTCTCAAATCGATTTCCTGCGCCTAGCACTCACTGACTGGGTGATCGCCCCGAAGTTTGGCTGGCCCAGTGGGAAGGGTCAGGCATAGGCAGCCTGCTTACACCTCAATGACAAGAGCAGGCGGGAAAGGGCAGAGTTCCCTTGCCAATGTGCTTCGGAGGAAACGTGGCCAACAGGGAAGGGGCTGGGACCTGCACTGTAACCTGTGTGGAGGAAGCCAGGGCCATGACAGGAGAGAGAGGCAGGAGGAGGCCCCCAGCCAAGAACCCTGAGAGCACTGATCCAAGAGAGGGAAAAACAAGGGAGCCTGAGGGCGGCAAACACGCAACATCAGACATAGCTTCAAAGGACGTTAAGAGATATCTTTGGGACCTTGTAGACGAGCTCAAATCTGAAATATTAAATCAGGTAAAGCAGAATATGGGTAGAGTAATAAAAGAAATGCTCTGAGGAAGCATCTCTTAGGATGATACAGATGAAAGAAGGGAGGAACACAAAAAAAGGAGAGAAACATTCGATAAAGAATATAAAGAAAATATAGAATACATGAAGCAGATTCAAAGAGACTGCCAGGAAATTAAAAACTCCATTGAAAACTGGCAAAATGCCTTAAAAGAAGCTGAGGATAGACTATCAAAACTTGAAGATAAGTTTGCAATGTGTAATCATGAAAGGAAAGATCTCTTAAAAATAACAAGGAAACAGGCAGTAACAATACAAAGGCTAGAAGACGACAAGAGAATCTACAATTTAAGAATAAGAAATGTGAATGAAGAATACATACAGGTGCATTACAAAGGCTATTCACAGAAATAATTAAAGAAAACTTCCCAAGCATGGGAAAAGAAAATGACATTTGGTTGTGTGAGGCATACAGAACTCCAGCCACCTACAACCAAAACAGATCTATACCCAGACATATAATCGTCAAGATAACAGAAATTAAATATAAAAACAGAATACTAAAAGCCATCAGAGAAAAGAAACAGATTACCTATAAAGGTAAGCCCATCAGAATCACAGCTGACTTCTCAACACAGACCATCAGATCAAGAAGAACTTGGAGTGAAGTATTCCAAGTCCTGAAGGAAGGTGGCCTCCAGCCCAGATTGATGTACCCTGCAAAGCTGTCACTAAAAATTAATGGAGAAACAAGATGCTTCCATGACAAAGAGGAACTGGGGGAGTTTGTGATCACCAATCCAACCCTGCAGAGAATGCTGAAGGACATTGTGGAGAGAGAGAAAAAAATACCAGGATTTTAGGAACAGTGGCAGAAAGGCCTCAATGAGTGGGGCAGGCAGTAGAATGAAGGAGAAAACTAAACAAAGGCAGAAAAATAGCATAGCAGAAATGAGGCAGAGAAGGATAACTAGAAACTCTAACATGGCCTTGATACGCTATATTGTTAACAGTGCACCGTGATTTAAAACCCACATTACTCACACTACTCTGCTTAGATGTATTATATTCTGTTCCAGTCATTCTACCTGTACTAGATTTGAGGGCACAGACAGTAATCCTGAAAATAACAGGATATAGTATGGTAATCATCATTAATTTCCTATTAACTTAATCTAAAGCTCTGTAAAACCTATACAGTTTTACCATGACTGATCATAATTGAATATGGTTTGTTGGATCGCTGTTTTGTATTGATAGATTTTATTCAAAGCTATTATGATTGATAGTATCAAGTCTGAGAGTATAGGCAACTGCACTTAAGATGACAAGATCCACTAGAATATCCACTCTGGTTTGATTATTACCTGCCTTTGAAGTTTTATACTGTCTACAATGTTTTATTTT